>JANIJG010009187.1:116445-171485 GCA_024611175.1 Megaceryle torquata | reverse complement strand
CTGGATTCTGGTACCAGATTCAGGAACACACCGATTGGGATCGAAGGCAGAATGGACAGAGTCCTCCTTGGATGCTCTGGGGAAGGAACCGAAAGAGGACCTGAGCCAAGCCAAGCAAAGCTGGCAAAGCAGGCCAAGAGGGGAGAAGAGCCCGGGAGCCCCCAGAGAGAGCTGACCCTCTAGATCCCTCTGCTTTATATCTGAATATAATGTATATGGTCTGGAATACCTCGCTGGTCACTTTGGGGCCACCTGCCCTGTCCACTTCTTCCTGCAGGTGCAGCCTTTCACTTTCCTGCACCCCCCAATGTGGTACACAAGATCCAGCACCGGCCTTGGTCTGCACACCAATCCTTGGTAGTAACTCTAACCATGGGGTGTTATCCCTGCCAGCAGCAGACACTGTCTGGGAAAACAGGCTGCTAACTTCAGAAAGTGCTGTTAGTTAAAAGAACTGAGCTGAAAAGTAAAATCATTGAACAGAACCAGCTCTGTTCTCACTCAAACAAGGACACTCACAAGCTGAATGTCACTGCTAAGTTCTTTCAGGGGTGTTGCTTGTCTCTTCTAATACCCCTGAATCATGGTGACTTCCCAGTTCAACGGAGATAACACCATAATCAGTCTCATAGCTCAGTGTTGTTCGAGACCATTCTAGATGGCAGGTTTAACAAAGTGTCATTCAGCCTCCCATGCAGCCCCTATCCTATCTGAGTTTTGTTTCTTGGTGCTATGGCTGGATATTCCTTTCATCTTCAAAATCATATGCTTATAAGCAGACTGAGTGAGGTGGGGACTGATCCCTGTGAAGAAGGAAAATACAGAAGCACAAAATAATTTATGTTGAAGGGACTTTCTGAAGTAATTTATTCCAAATCTACTAAAGCAGGGCCCTTTTAGATAAAGGTTAGTTAAGATTGCTCCAGGCATTTGATGTCTGAGTATTGTTCGTTTCTCTACAGATGGACAGTCTACAGCTTCTCAAGTTCTATAGCCTGTTCCAGTCTTTGACCATATTCATTCTAAAACAAACAAATAAGTAAAAATCCTGATATCTTAACTGTTATTTCCTGTGGTACAATTCGCCTTTTACATCTCATCCTTTTCACTGTACACCTCTGAGAAGAGTCCAGGTCTGTGTCTCTATATTCTCCCACAAAGTAGTTGAACAGTTATATTTTCTTCTTGGAGGAAAAAAAATTAGACTGAACAAACCCTGCTCTTTCAGAATCAGCTCATACTTTAGATAATTCAGCCCCTGACCAACTTGGTGACCCACTACTGGATTCATTCCAATGTTCCAATATCTTTTGTATACTGGAGTGTCCACAACTGGTTACTCCAGATGTAGTCTTATATGTGATGAATAAAGGGGAATGATCATCTCCTTGGACCCACTGCCTACCTTATTTCTAATACAGCCTAGGGCCTTCATCATTCTAAGGGTACACTGCTGACCAGTGTTCAATATGTAACCCATCTTGACCCTCAGTCCTTTTCTTCAGTGCTGCTTTCTATATCCACACTGGTAAGTGGCAGTCCCATTTGCTACAGATGTTCTGAGACTGTACCCCATTCACATGCCCAGGTCAATAATAAAAACTGTAATCAGAGTTGATCCCTGCCTCAATTTCAGAGACATGCCACAACCTGTCACTGGGCCTATCGTCTTGCCTCTTGTGTCCTCTTCCCTATTCAGGCTAAGCTTTGGCTTTCCTAATTCCAACCTTACATGCTCAGATATATTAAAATAAGAATTGTGTACATAGAGAACAGTATGAATAAAATTTTGCAATGGTACTTAATATTTGTACTCCAAATTCTGAAAAACAAGTATGCTTTCAACCATTAAACTGAGCACCTGCTCAGGTTTAGAGCTGTGATACAATGCTCTTGTTCTGTTGAGAGATGGCAACTAAGATGTCTGGCAGAAAAATAAGATGATCTTCATGCATTTTTGGCTTAAACTAATAATATATTTTTCAAAAACAGATTAACAATCAGGCTTTTTTTTAAAGTGGTCCCAGAATTTTATTGAAAGCAAACAATTTAGCTGCTGTTTTCCTGAACCTATGCTCAGTACCAGAGGGAATGCTGGATGTATGCAGGACTTTGTTTCTTTTTATCTTCACCATGCAGAACACTTCAAAATGAACACCGGTCCTCTAATTTTAGCTGCACTTGGGCATTCTAAATGTCAGTCCAGGTCATCACAAAAAGCACAAGCATCATTCTCTGCCTGCTTTAAGACTATGCCAAGATGAGTAAATTAGAAGAGGGATGTGCCTCTCACCATGTCCTCTCTCCAGTTTCCAGGTCTGGCAGACTTGCTGGCATAGTACTGTAGTCATGCAGTTGAAATGCTTTCTTCACACCAGCACAGCATGCTCCATATTCTCATCAGTGAAGAAAAATGGTGACTTGTCCAATGGACTGCTGTTTCAAGCTTTACTCATCACCACTGATGCCATTACCTGTCCTTGACTTGTATTGTAGAGTCCTCAGCTACAAAGGGCTCTGAAGTCATGGAAACAGGAAACATTGTGATTCCAAATAAACAAACAAAATCCCTCTGTCAAGCAAGTAGTCAGTGTATGCTCTGGGACAGGCTATGTATTGCCCATCGCATCTCAGATACTGTGTTCTTTCTTCAGTTGGGGTCTCTGTTAAGGAAATACAATCCAATTGCAAATGCTGCACTACTAACCTTATCAGTAACCTAAATATGGCAGTTTGTCAATGCTGGTGATAAGCATTTATATTAAATCTGTAGTTTTTATTTCACTTAATAAAATTTTGGCATGGAAACAGTAATGCCTTTTTGTGAACATATCCATAATTCTCAACCACCAGTTCATCACCCAAGTGTTTGAGTGCTCTATACTGGCCAATTTACAGGCTTAGCCCACTTGTGTTACATTCAATTAAGAGAAAGAGTAAAGCATGTGGAAATTTCTACAGTGAAAATTTAAGTAAATTGTACTCCTATTGGACAATTGGCACATTAATCTCAAAAAACACGTGCAAACCAAATTGTTTTCTTACAAGATTTAGAGGAATAAAGGTGAAATACAGAATCAATGTACACTGGAAAAATTTGAAATTGAGTACACCAGCCAATTAAAAAGACTTTAATCAGTTCTGACATTTCATTTCCTTATTATCTTGTTACATTCTACTAAAAAAATGAATTGATAAATAAAATCCTGTGTTTTCATTCTCAGACAACACAGTCCTGGTTCTATGATTCATTGTATTTTCTTTTTACTTAGTTACATTAGTGTCAAAGTCAGTTGTCAAAAAAACAGACTATATTTTCCAACATTTTAAATTAACTGATACACTATATTTAGCATGTTTTGTGTAAACAATTTTATTGTAATTTCTGCTCTCCTGAAGATGTCTTGTTCATTGATCTTGTTCATTGTCTCCCTTGATTATTTTTTTAAATTACTGTGTTGTTGCTGTGTATGTGATGTCTTTAATTTTTTTTTCTCTTTAAAATATATAGATTGAACTGAAAAGTGGAATGTTAAACATATTTTTAAAAACTGGAAATGTCTTTACACAAGTGGATCTCTGGCTAGGACTGTCTTATTGTGATGGAAAGTGGAACAAAGTCACAGTGAACAAGGAAGGCTCCATAGTTTCAGCAAGTATGAATGAACTGAGAGAGCACACACTAGAACCCCGTGTTCAGCAGCTGAAAGTAAACTCACCTGTCTATGTAGGAGGAATCCCACCTGAGATTCACAATTTTTATAAAGAACTGGGATTAGAACAAGGTAAGATGACACCAAAAGGGCACATGTTTTTAAAAACTGGTGTCATGCATAAGATGGACATTCAGCTGCTGGTAGCATAAATTCAGGATTATGTAACATTAATTTTTCCTCCCACCCATTTTTGCTTTAACTACCAGTTATCCCTACCCATCTAGCTTTACTTAGTCCTGATCCTTTTGTAATGTTATAAAAATTCTTCCAACTCAATGATATCTCAAGCAATCTAACTCACAGGAGAGGAACTGGAAAGCAGCAAATGGTAATCTGACATGACCAACCAGATCAGCTCAAATATTCATCAGAGAAAGCCAGTTTAGATAAATTCGTTTCATTTGATCAGTTTATATCGCTCTTAGATCTGGAATAGAAAACCAGTGGAAGAGAGTAAACATATCTTAAATCACTGTAATGAGGCTGGATGCTGCCATGTGAAAGAATTGTTGCGAGTTTATTAGGGCTTTTTTGGTGATACTGACTCTGATCTTAAAAACTGAGTATGAAAACCTGAATTTGGATTTTATCTACATTACCGTGATATTTTTCATGTTACGAGGAGGAAGGCAGATGGTCATATTTTTAGCCACAACTGTGACCCTTTATTTCTAGAGCAGGTCAAATTTTTAGGGAAAGTAAAGAAGCATTAAGTACAGCCTCGTACTAATGGCTTCCACAAAAGGATGTACTGTATGAAATACAGTTGGAAAGTGTTTATTAAACTACCTCTGTTTACAGTTTGAGTGTGTTTTTTCCATACTTATAAAGCTACTCAGTCAGTGTCAGTGTATTTTTCAGATACTGTGGGCAAATAAGTAGTAGTAAGTGATTAGTGAGGAATCTAGTAAGTGGCTTTGAATGCATGAGCTCACATTGAATGTGTGCATTCAAGTAAGCTCTGCAGAGCTCCATTGAAACCTTGTGATTTCACAGCTATAGAATAGTTTGAATCAAATCTATGCACTGGCATTCACAGATAGCTCAAAAACATTGTTTTAAGCATTCTTCCAGCTGTAGGTATCACATATGTTACAATCTATCCTCCAGGTTCTGTGTGCATAATATTTATGGCCCAAAAGAGCTAGCCAGTCATACCCTGTCAGTGTTGCCTCGTAGCAGATGGTATAGCCTCGTGAGTGGATGCATTTACAACTTCTGCAGCAAAGAGATCTGTGAACAAAGAATCTGGGGCAAAATAACATCTAAAGTGAATGAAGTGCATATTGAGGCACATAAATAAATATTACTTTTTTCACCGAGTCTCCTCAGGATGCCACAAAATAAGATGGTGGCTGTAAAATTTATATCCAGAGTGTTTGTGGATAAAAATATTCCTCTGTGTTCTTAAATGTAGATTTAGATGAGCAAGATTGGTCATTACAGCTTTGAAACATACTTTTTGTAAGGACTATAATGATGTAATGGTGTGATAATAGAATATGGAGACCTTCCTATTTTAATAAATAATGCTTTTCCCAATTAATGTCTACTTGGTAGTTAATTTTGAATAAAGGAATATTGTTTAGCTCACAGCAAATAAGGGATAAACAGCCTTCTTTTCCCACCTATGTCAGTTGCAACTTTTAAGAAATTTCAGCTGGAGTCTGTGGGCCTTTGCATGACCTATCACATGCCCTCCTGAGAGGTCAAGGTGGAGGACAGCTGGCAGGAATGTTTGTGAGAATTTGTGCTGTTATTACTCATTCTTTAGCTACACAAGAGTAAATGACATCATTTGGCTGACGTCAGTCAGAAATCTTCAAATAGTGTTAAATACAGCTAAAAAGATACTAAAAATAATGTATTAAAATAGGTTGTAGTGTACACATTGCATTGCAAATTAAACTGCTCATTTTGTCTGAAGATTAAGATGCTCATGCAGACTGGGGCTAATTCTTTCCTCTGCCACAGATTGCTTAAGGACTGTGCAGATCACTGTGGAGTAGGAGCTGGGCTTAAATGAGGGTGTATTCATTTCAAGGAGCAGTTTGTCTAAATTCTTAGCATTATGGAGACTGAAGGTGTTTTAGAGGGTGATTCAAAATAAGTGTCCACCTTCAGTGCCCCTTGTTTTTTGTATGAACTATGTATAGCTATTAGACTCTCAGATCGAGTGGCTCGGTACAAATACTACTCTGACCTGCAGTAATAAAGGCAATAAAAGTATCTAAGATATAAATATGACGTTTTCACAAAGTCAAATAGCCTCTCTCAGATCAGTCAACTGTTTTCTAGGGTAATTCCTCAATGAACTGAAGTCTTCAGTTTGGTTACTGGTTACTTTCATTTTGCATTAAACACCAATCACTATACTGTACTCAGAACTGAGAACTGATTTGTATCAATTTACTAATTTTTTTTGCGAATTAAGTCATAAATGTTTGTAGAAATTTGAACAGCTGCATCCTGAATTTTTGTAGGGGTGTTTTTACTACAAGAAACTAATTTAACATATTTGTAATGTTGATAGGAACGTTACACGTACATATAGAGAAATATATATGTGTATCTATATGAATAAATACAAATGATGTTACTTAATCTTTTTCTCATAAATGAACAGTTTGGAGTTATGTTTCTAGATTGATTGCAAACAGCATACCAGTTATATCCCCATTAGGATAAACTGCTATACCTCCATTATCTCCTGAAGTTAAATATATGTAGTCTCAGTTTGAGGATAAATGTATATTAACAATATATTAGCAAGCAGCAGAAAGATGATTTTCAAATTCAGAACCACTTTTATGGTAATAATTTTAAAGAGAGAAGTAGCAGGAGAGAAGACAGAAGGCATTCCTTGTGGAAAGGAATTGATAACAATGAATGTACAGTTCAGTAAGGCAGGAACTCAACACTAGAATACCAGGAATTTTTACCATCTTACTATCTTGAAAGGAGGAACCTAAATGTCACGTTGGAAGTTAACATATTCACATTACAGTCTTTAATGCTGAAAATATAAAATTGAGAGGAGCAAAAGTGATTCTTAATTAATGGCCGGAGCTCTTTACGTGATACTAATCCCTTACTGTTTGCTAGGTTTCGGTGGTTGCATGAAGGATGTTAAATTTACACGAGGTGCTGTCGTTAACTTGGCATCTGTGTCCAGCAGTGCTGTCAGAGTCAATCTGGACGGATGCCTATCAACTGACAGTGCTGTTAACTGCAGGGGAAATGACTCCATCCTAGTATACCGAGGGAAAGAGCAGAGTGTTTATGAGAGTGGTCTACAAACATTTACAGGTAACACATTGGTTCCTTAAATGAGATACATAATTTTATTTCATTGTATGTTAATGTATTACCGTGTTCAGTGTTGTTTTTTTGTTGTTGCTGTTTTTTCTCCTCTATACTTCTCTGTGTTCTTTGAAGAATACCTTTATAGAGTGGTTGCCTCAAATGAAGGAGGATCAGTATCTAGTGTATGGACCCATGTTCGTACAAGAGGATCAGGTAAATATGATTTTAAACTTTACTTATTCCCAGTTTTCATTAGCTATCTAATATCAGGTTGGAGAAAATCCCTTCACAACAATTTTGAATAGTGTAAATGTCATATAGTATTTCTGAAGGGGTAAAACTGCTTAATGCCTTGAATACCTACCAGATTGCCATCTGTAGCTATACAGTATTCAGGTATTTTCCACACATAATTCAAGGTCTTTTCCAAATGTATATTAGAGTATGTAACTATGTCAGAAGAAAGGATGTAAAAGGATTGAAATGTATTACCTGAATAAGAACAGCCATGCATCTAGGTATGTTCATATATGCACATTTAACCTCATGTTACATGAGTCTGCTCAAGTAAGTAAATCTGCATTTTCCTGTGTATAACTTAGCGACACAAAAATAAAGTGTAGAGAAAGGAGATATGGGGATAGCAGGCACACACTGTGGAAGTTGAGGCCATATAGATGCTAGGGAGAAGAGGGCCTTGTGAAAGTTTTTCCTAACATTACCTGCCCATGAGTATGCTGCTCAGTGCTGCTGAATGAGAATTCTTTTAACAAGCAGTGAAGGTTTGTGGCAAAGGTTTCAAAGTAGGAACATAATACCTGCTGAGTCTTAAAGATCAATTTTTTCATATGTTTTATGAAGAAAATTTAAAGGACCTTTCCTTTTCTGTCCAGTTGTGGTTTTTTTTTTTTTAAAACTTTATCAAGCCAGCAAGTTTTTGAAGATTTACAGTTCTTAACCAACTTCCCTCTTCTGTAAATTGAAGCCTAATTGTATTGCATTCCTTCAATGCAGAGAATTATTTTGATGCAAGATATTCAATGTATGACCTTAAAACATGATGTGATACCTGTATAAATATAGGACTTGCAAATGCATTCTGATACAAGTTACTGTCATTCTTTTTGTACCGCCCAGAAGAGATAAAAAATACATGCATATTTTCATATCAAATGTCTGACAACTGTAAGATTTACAATAAATTTATGTTTGCAAGCTGACCACAGCATTAAGCAGTCCATGTTCCCTGGGGTGGGAAAATAATTGCGCTATTTAATTATTTTTGGGTTGGTTTTGTTATGTCCCTTATGAGAAGACCATCTGCTATACACTACCTTACCTTGCCCTGTGATTCACTTCAGAACTAATAAAATCAATATATTACTGCAGTAACAGAAGCTTTCCTAGAGTATCATGTTTTTACTTTACACAAGAATCACAACTTCCAGATATTTTTATACTTTCCTTTTGGGTACCCTTCTTATATATAAAAACAAACAAACAAACAAACAAACCAAACAAGGCTGTATTCATGTTGAATCAAATTGAAAAAGTAAAACTCAAAAAAAAAGGAGGTTATTTCATGGTGATCATCAGCAGGTCTAGGGAGTCCACATGCATTTACAAGAAACTCATCATCCATCATCCTGCCATAGTGTTCCTTGGGCCTTTCCTTTGCATCCCTTGTGCAGTCGTCTGAGATGAAGTTGTTACTGACCAGACCTTAGCTGATATAGTAATATCTAATAAATAGGTAAAGGTTATGGGAAATGGGATGATTTTAAAATATTTTTTTTATTAGCAACCGTATGCATACACAAGCTTAGCTTTCCATCCTCTATTAATCTTAATTTACTTTTTTTGTTGTTGTTTATTTTTGTTGGTTTGTTTTTGGTTTTGTTGGTGTTTTGTTTTGTTTTTGGTTTTGGCTTTATATAATATGGAATGACCAGAAGCAAAGGATTTTGCAAAGAGATCTTACAAATCTCTGTTTTGCCCCGAGATGGTTGCATGACATTGTGGAAATATGAAAATAAAAGGATGAGCTTAGATGTTTTGAAGTGTTTCTGTAGTTGAGAACATGCATTTTTAGAAATGTTTCAGAGCTGTGGCATTATGAGGCTTAAATATCCAACAGATAAATGTCAAACCCCTCTCTGCTGCAATACCGCCTTGTTTCATTTGGCTGTATGATTATAGTGCCTGAACTTTTTAGCTACATGCAGTCAACCTCCTCTCTTTGCAAGTGATGCTTAAATATGTTTGATACATTAAATGTTTTGGGAAAATCACAACAAGACAAGAAGGAATGTTATGTAGATGGAGTTTTGATGGTTTTGAAATATAGCTTAAACTGAATAGCTCAAGATGTACAGTCATATTAAATCAATGCTGAAAAGTTACAACTCTAATAAATTGTATTTATGCTAATGGTTGAGTCTGATTTACTGCAGCCATTAAAAGTGAAGAATAGGGGCAATAGTCTCCTTAGAACTGCCATTTTCTCTATTTTCTATTTTATCCTTCTACAGTTCCACAAAATGTGCCAACTCCCTCAAGAGTTCACAGTATAAATGGTTACAGCATTGAGGTCACCTGGGACAAACCTGCTGGGGTCATAGGTGTAATTGAGAAGTACATTTTGAAAGCATATGAAGAGGATGGTCCCAATGTACCCATCAGTAGTGCTGAGCTTGCTGACACTAGTATACTCACAGGTAAATGTTGTTAAGTACCATTTTTTATGCACATCTAATAACATAGAACTCTTATACCTCCTTTTGTTGAGCAATAAAGTGTTTCTTGTCTATTTTTGTGTATGCACAGCATAGTTATCATTTGGAAGGGTAGTATTTCTGTCAATGTCCACATACAAAGCAATGTGCTGACTTCAAGGAACAACAGAAATTAACATACAACAAAAATACTAAAACCTAATTTTATTTCAGGTATGCCTTCCCAACCTCTTAATGATTCTGGGGGGGGAAGCTTTGTTTGTTTGATTGTTTTTGCTTAGGATGTGTGATTTTCTTTTTCCTTCTTTGTTTTTACATCCAGTTTACCTAAATTAACTCTAAATATGGGTCTCCTAAGATAATATTTGACCTGAGGTATGAAAGCACTTGATATACTTCCCTAATTTTGCTCATATAAGCCTAACTGATTTCAGTGGGAACTAGCATGCATTTAGGTTAATAAAGATGCTTTGGCTGATACTGCTGGTATTTGGAGGTGGGTTATTATGGAATGAAGGTATCTGGGGCCTTGGGTTTATGGGGTTTTGTCACTGTTGAGCTGTGGGTTTTCGACAGGAGCTACAGGAATGATTGCACGTGAGATGTGTCTGGAGTCTAGTTTTTTTACCCATATGAGGCAGAGGTTTTTAGGAGGAAACTCTGAAGTCTTTTTTCTACAGAGAACATTTTGGGACCTCTCTTCCTGTCAGAATAGTGTGGATCTGGCTTTCTTCTCTCTGTTAATGGTCTGCCTTTGCTGGCTGCTACCGAGTTACCTGGAAAGGGAGCATGTTACGGACAAGAATCCCGATTGCATTATGTGATGTGTAAATGGGGTGATAGTATGAAATCTTTCATTGTAACAAACTGTGACCATCAGATTTGTCTATATACTCTCTAAAGTTAATTATATAATTCATAACAATTTAAAAAATGCTAACTACATAATGCTCAATGATGATACTTTGGTTTGGCTCTGGTTTGGGCAATATAACTATTTTACAAAGTACCTTAACCCTTAGGCAGTATATCATTGCTGCTTTCCTGAAGTCAAGTAATATGTGCTTACTGTTTTTAGTATGTATCTTTTGTGTTGTTTCTCTGCCATAACTTATATATACTTTTTTTTTAAGAGTAAATATGCACTTACTTTATTTTCTTCATTTTGAAATTTGACTATTTGTGAGTAATGTGCTTACAATATCAAAACTGCATGGGATTTCTATTCTTACTGTGATTTCTTTGATGAACTTGTTGATTCAAATACTCTTTATCTGTGCTCTAGAGCAATGCAAATTATATTAATAGAAAATAAAGACCAGAGTAGAAGCATTTAGATTAGACAATTTATTCACAGCTGCTGGTCAGAGACAAAATTTTATTTAAATTCGTTGGTATTGTGCCATGATTGTGTGTCAGGGTTATGAAAATGTCCACGTCATGCTGCACAAGTAAGAGTTTATCTTCATGCAGCTTTGAGGAGGCAGAAGAATAAGGCATTCCTTTGTATTAAATGAAGACAATAGATGGATCCTGGTTCATTAGTCTATTAACAGCAGTTAGATGTTGAATACTGCAAAATAAAATGACCCTAAGAACTTAAGAATGGATGGATTCAACCACTGTCAGATTGTAGATGCTTAGGAAGAAAATGTAGGAAATGTGCTAAGCATAAAGTGAGTTTTCTTGTTAATAAAAATTCAGCTCATAGTTTGTGGAATTCCTGAGCTGAAAGTTGCATCTGGACCATCATGCTTAATGGTAATGTGGTAGATTTGTCTTACTTTTTAAAAATATATTTATAATTTTGGCTTTTGTAACTTTGGCTGTAAGTTTTCCAAATCAGTTTTGTGTGTGTGGTGGAAGGAGTCCTTCATCTTGGTTTGTTTTTTTTTTTTTTTTTTAATAACTGCTGCCCAATAGTTTAATTACATATTTTCCAGTTTTGCCATTATCTGAAACATGTAATTCATGTCCTCATGGTGAGGTAAATTACTTATCTTGAAACTATTTTACATTCAGCCCATTGATTTCAGTCAAGCCTACACAGATAGATGGACTAGTCTGTGGACATAGAGAAATGGTTACTCACAAATTGAAGACTCCCAAGAAAAGGGTTGGCTTTCCCTGCTGTATTATCTTTCCTGGTTAATCAAAAGTTAACATAAACACAGAACCCCACTAGAAGATGCTGTCTTTGCTTTTCCTTTCAGTTTGCTGAGAAGGGAAATTTTGCTTACTTTCTCCCAAATCGGAGGTAAATTTATTTAGACTTTTTTTTTTTTCTTGAATTTCATGAGATGTTGTTACAGTAATCTCAACAGGCAGGCTTATTAATGCATCAGGAGAGAGGAAAGCACTACAGCTTTCAGTGTTTTCACTGATGAAGCAACTGTCATATTTTTCCACTCCCTTCATTCACTGTTAAGCCTAGGCACCACATAATGTGCAAATGTATCTGAGGGCACTGACAACCCCTTTATCTTATATTTTTACCTTGCACCTATTTACACCTATCTGTTTTGTTTTGTTTTATACTTATACTGTAAATTCTTTTCAACAGTTGCCACAGTGTGTTCTCTGTGGTAGGGTCCTGAGTCATAATTGGAGCACAGTTAACAAAAAAATTATTAATACCATTACCCATTTCCCATAAGGCTTTCTTGTGTGTCATATTGAGAAGAACTTCTTGTACCCTTGTCAAGAAGATGAAAAGTTGAGCTAAAAATTAACGTAGGTCTTTAAATGACCATAATCCCACAGTCTCAAATGCCTATTTCTGACTCATGGGAAACCAAAATCCTTCAAAATCTGACCCTTGTAATCTTCAAAATGTCAAACTGTTTTTTCACTTTCAGCCAAGAAAGGAATATTCAGCAGATTTAAATCCTTAAAATGAGGTTCTGACTTGTGAACCAGGACTTTATTGGATAAGGTAGTATATTTCAACATGGTATTCAGGATCTGTATTCTTGGATAAGAGCATAGAGTGTAATTTTTTGGGATTCAAGGAATAATGTGCTAGCCCATGCTGCCTTCAAAGAAACATGTATTAACATTGACAAACTGTGGATACAGCCAATCACACTCAGCATAGTAATAAAAGTAGTACAGGGTTGTCACATCAAAGAGGTGTTTTTCCTACGCTGCATTCCAGTGCATTCCATATGCTGACACAAAAGTGGTATATAAATTAGAATCAGTATTTCAACAAATGAAAGAAGCTTTAGAACACAACTTCAATGTCATGCATGAGCAGCTGTTGCTCCTGTGTTCCTTCAGAATACATAGCGTCACAGAATTACAGGGTTGTTCGGTTTGAAAGGACCTCTTGAGATAATCTAGTCCATCCCTCCACCTTAAATAAAGTCACCTGGAGCAGGTTTCCTAGGAACCATGTCCAGTTGCATTTTTAATATCTTCACAGACATATTTCTCTGTGGGAAGCCTATTCCAGTGTTTGACCACCCTTACAGTAAGAAAGTGATTTCTTGTGTTCAGGTGGAATTTCATGCATTTCCATTTGTGGCCGTTGATTCTTGTCCCATCATTGGGAACTTCTGAGATAATCTGTCCCTTTTTCTTTGTTCTCTTCCATCGGTTGTTCATACACATTGATAGATCAGCCTGAGCCTTCTCTTTTCCAAGGTGATTAGTCCCAGGTCTCTCAGTCTCGCCTCATAAGAGGCATGCTCCGGTTGCTTTGTCATCTTAGTGGTCTTTTTGTATCACTCACAAACTTTCTGAAGGTGCATACTTCCCCCATCATCAAGGTCATCAATGAAGATCTTGAACAGTATTGTGCCCAGTACCAACCCCTGGGGTACGCCACAGCTGTCTTGCCTCTAACCAGATTTTGTGCCACTAATCACAGTCTTCTGACACTTTTCTTGTCAAGCATATATGAGAAAAAAACATTTTGTAATTCAGATCACTCCCATTATAGAATTCAGGAGATCAACAAGCCTCTAAATTTTACCAGCTCCCAAAGACAGGCAATGAAGAACAGTTGTGAAAACTGCAAATAATATTTAAATAAAATATTCTGCAAAAGAATAAACAAACATTTAATATTCCCTTTACAGATTTTTCTTTCAATTTTGTATGTTTTTTGCAGTTGATCCTGCCTGTGTCATTGCCCCAGCAGCCAAGAGCTGAAGTTGTGGCTGCACATACAATAATGAGAAAATTGTTGACGGCTTCCACTCTGAATGCCCACAGTCGTCGTTCCCTCCTTCCCTTGACACGTGTTTATAATTACTTTTCACCTTTTAGTCTTTTATGCTTGGCAGATGACTATCTAGGAAAAAGTTAATTTAATGATTTAATATGGTTAATCAAAAGCGCCTTGGCTTTGAAAGCGCTCTAGCTAGGGAGTCTCTTGGAAGAGGAGGTGGGGGCTTCTGCCACTGACTTATAGGCCTGGGCTTGCTGGTGGGGCCACAGGGCTCATGGCCAGCCTGGCAAATGCCCCTGCTCAGAGAAATGCCACTAGATGAGAGATTCTGCCCCTTAGGGAGAGCTGTGCCAGGCCTGAGCAGGCACTGCCAAAGCAGCCTGCAGCTCTGCAACCCACCTCGCCACCCTGACTGCTACCTCCTGTGGGGTTTGGCAGCCCCCGGGCCAGACCCCACAGCACCAACTCAGGCCCTGCAAGATCTGTGTCAACAGCTGGGGGCAGTGGGGGCTGGCTGCCCCCTACAGGTCAGGAGCTCAGCATGGCTGTGACACGGGCTGGGGAGGGCCTGAGCTGACAGGAGTCTGAAATGAGAGCTGGCTGGCTCTGGTACCTGCTAGACAAAAAGTTGTTTTCTTTGGGGTACTTTGATCTACATGGCACCTTAAGCAATTTATGACAGCCAGGTAGTTCACCATGTGACCTGGCATGTGTGGGGTTAACAGTTGGCCTTAATGATCTTAAAGGTCTCTTCCAACCAAAACAATTCTATGGTTTTGTGCAAAACTATTAATGAATAGGCTAACTGGGGAAGTCCTTGTTGACTGGAAGCTAGCAAATGTGACAACCATTGACAAGAAGGGCTGAAAGGATGATCCTGGGAACTACAGACCTGTCAGTCTGACCTTGTTGCCAGGGAAGGTTATGGAGCAGGTCATCATGAGTGCCATCACACAACACATACAAGACAACCAGGTGCTCTAGGGGCAGGCATGCAGGGGTCTTGTGTGCTGGTTTTTGGTGTTGTTTCCTTTTAGTGGTCAGGTATTTAGGTGTTCTTTATTCTTGTAGGTATGGTTGGACTTGGTGATCTACAAGGTCCTTTCCAACCACAATTATTCTATGATCAGGCTCAGTCAGCATAGGTTGACAAAAGGCAGATCCTGTCTGACTAACCTGATCTCCTTCTACAGCAAGGTGACCTGCCTAGTGGATGAGGGAAGAGCTGTGGATGTTGTCAAAGGCTTTACTAAAGTCCAGATAGACACCATCTCCCACAGCATTCTCCTTCAGAAACTTATGGCACCAGGCTTGGATAAATACACTCTGCACTGGATAAAAAAACTGGCTGCATGGATGGGCTGAAAGAGTGGTACTGATGGAGCTAAATCTGGCTGGTGTCCAATCACAAGTAGTGTTCCCCAGGGTTCAGTACTGGGGCTTGTACTCTTCAATGTCTTTATTAATGATCTGGATGAGGGGACTGAGTGTACCCTCAGTGAATTTGCAGATGACACCAAGCTAGGTGAGTATGGTGATCTGCTAGAGGGTAGCGAAGATTTACAGTGGGACCTAGACAGGTTAGATCAGTGGGCCAAGGTTAATTGCATGGGGTTCAACAAGGCCAAGTGCCAGGTCCTGCATTTGGGTCATAACAACCCTGTGGTAAGCTACAGACTTGGGGATGAGTGGTTAGGAAGCTGCAAATTGGAAAAGGACCTGGGAGTATTGATCAGTAGTTGACTAAATATGAGTCAGCAGTGCACGCAGGTGGCCAAGAAGGCTGGTGGCATCCTGGCTTGTATTAGGCACACTGTGGCCAGAAGGAAAAGGGAGGGGATCATCTCCCTATACTCTGCACTGGTGAAGCCCCACCTTGAATACTGCATTCAGTTCTGGGCCCCTCACTATAAGAAGGGTATAGAAGTGCTGGACTGTGTGTGGTGTGGAGCAACGAGGCTCATGAAGGGCCTAGAGCCCAAGTCCTATCAGGAGCAGCTGAAGGAGCTGGAGTTGTTTAGTCTGGAGGAGGCTGAGGGAAGACCTTGTTGCTGTCTGCAACTACCTGAAAGGAGGTTGGAGTGAGGAGGTGGACTGCCTCTTCTCCCTGATGATGTGTGACAGGACCAGAGGGAATGGATGCAAGCTGCATCAGGGGAGGTTTAGGCTGGATATTAGGAAACATTTTTTCACAGAAAGGGTTATCAAGCATTGGAATGGTCTGCCCAGGGCAGTGGTGGAGTTGCCGTCCCTGGAGGAATTTAAATGGCATGTGGACCTGGTGCTCAGGGATGTAGTTTAGTGGTGAGTTTGCAGTGTTGGGTCAAAGGTTGGACAAGATGATCTTGAAGTTCTCTTCCAACCAAAGACTTTCTGTGAATTACTTGTATATTACTTTCATGCACTTGAAATTATTTGACAGCTCTTTGTTAGCACAAATATTGTAGGCTTAAAACACACCTATGCTGCGGTTAATGAGATGTTCGTAAATTTGTAGGAATGAAAAATACAGAGCAACTAATGTAAATATATGTAGGACCAGAGCACTAGGAGGACTTCAAATCCCTACTCCAATCTGGGACAAATTTCTAACATTCTAAAACTTTTCCTGTAGATACAGAGAGTCACAACATACTGCCCAAACATGCAGGTTTGGTATATTTAGCTTATATTTACTTACAACTAAAATCTGACTGAACATTTAAAGTAATAGAAGCTGAAACTTTGTCTTGAAAATACAGTTTTCAAGAGCTGTTTCATCAGGTGTGTGAACCACTCTTAACTACAGGAACAGTTGTCATTTTCAGCTAAATTATTTCTCTTTATCATAATTTTGTAGAAGTAACCTTGGATCAGAAGCACATATAGAGGACAGAAAACATCTAAATATTTCCCATAGCTGGAAGAAGAATGGTATGCACTTCACAGTGCCATGCCATAGTGTTTGATATGTGGAAGACTGAATTTATCCTTCCCACACAAAAGGGGTACCATGTACTGAGACCCATATAATGATTAGGGCCTCACTGCTTGTTGTTGGCCTGTTTTGTCTCTGTGAGAATCTTAAGGAGATTTCAGAGAATTACAGAATGTTTGGGGTTGGGATGGACCCCGAAAGATCATCTAGTCCAACCTGCTTGTCAGAGCAGGATCACCTAGATCAGTTCACCCAGGAATGCATCCAGGTGGGTTTTGAATGCCTCCAGAGAATGAGACTCCACAACCTCCCTGTGCAGCCTTGTTCCAGTGTCTGTCACCCTCACCATGGAAAAGTTTCTCCTTACGTTTACATGGAACTTCCTATGTTCCATCTTGAGCCTTTTGCCTCTTGTCTTATCATTGGATGTCACTGAGAAGAGCCCGGCTCCATCCTCCTGACACCTTTCACATATTTATAAACATTAATGAGGTCACCCCTCACCTTCCAAGCTAAAGAGACCCAACTCCTTCAGCCTTTCCTCATAAGGGAGATGTTCCACTCCTTTAAATCATCTTTGTGGCTCTATTTGTTCTCTCCATCTCTGTCACCCACATGTATGCACATGTCTCTCTGTGGGAGGAGCTGATTGAGTACACCAGAAACTGCACCTCAGTCTATGCTCAGATGCCTGTTTGCAGCAGCTGATGCAACACAGGGGAGTCAACGGATCTGTCTATGCCCGTTAGGATTCTGGGAGTTGTCAGGTGGTGCTTGAGCTCCTAATGACTCTAAATCAGAGTGGCATCAGCTCGTATCTCCTTTCATTTATCTGGCTTTGGCAGACTAGCAGCATAATTTTTAATATATGCATTTTAAAACATAAATGATATTAATATTCTGCAATATTAAGGTTCTAACTTGATTGAGTTTAGACCTAAATGAATCTTGTTTACAGTCCAATGGTGGTGTATAAATGTATTCATATGAAATGTAAATTCTGATTAAATAAACCTGAATATTTTATCAAAATTACATCAATTCTTAGCTACATACCAATACTTCTATTAATAAAAAGAAATCAACTTCTTAATGTTTGTGAGGACAGAAGGGATTGTTAATATGTTTTTCATAGACATACTCAAAAAAAGTTAACTAAAAAGTTAACAGCGTTTCTCTCTCTGCAAACTTAAAATTAACCATCCTGCAGAAAATGAGCAATGACAAAGTTGTCTGGAAGGCTCAAGAGTAACATAGTGATAGATATTACAAAAGCAATATTCTGGTTAATTAGCTCTTGGTGCAAAACTGGACTGTTGGGCTAAGGTTTTCTGCAAATTAAAGCAGCCAGAGAGTTACACTTTGTGACAGGGAAAGTAACAGGATTCCTTGAACTACTGTGTCTTGGTTTGAGTGAGATCAGAACTAATTCTGTACAGTGATTTTACTTTTCTAATTAACTGCACTGTCTGAAGTTAGCAGCCTGTTTTCAGTCAGTGTCTGCTTCTAGCAGTGATAATGCCCCATGTTTAGAGTTACTACCAAGGATTGGTGTGCAACCCAAGGCTACTGCTGGATCTTGTGCACTAAATTAGGAGGTGCATAAAGTGAAAGGCTGCACCTGCAGGGAGGAGCGGACAGGGCAGGTGACCCTAAACTGACCAACGAGGTATTGCAGCCCACATAGGTCATATTTGGTATAAAGCTGAGAGATCCGGAGGGTCTTGGCTCCCTCTCTTTGCCCTCTTGGCCTGCTTTGCTTGGCTTGGCTCAGGTCTTTTGGTTTCTTCCTCGGAGCATCTGAGGAGGACTCTCTCTGTTCTGCCTTCGATCCCAATCGGTGTGTTCCTGAATCCAGTACCAGAAGCCAGCTACTGAACATAGCTTCTGTCTGCTGCAGGGCCCAGTTTGGGACTCCCCTGGTGCCTGCTCCACAGCATCAGTGGTGATGGTGATGTACTTACCATCAGGGAGGTTGGTTCGTTATTGATTTTGTATATATTTGTACATATTCCATTTTTATTATTTTCCTTTTTTAATCGCCGAGTCTCTCTCCCTTATTCCCCTTCTATTCCCCTGTGGGGAGGGAGGGGGATTAACAGAGAGCATCTGTTATTGGTCTAAGGGGCTGCCCTGACCCTAAACCATGACACACTTCAACCTCGATTGCATCTTCAAGGCTAGTGGAGCTGGTGTATGTTGGGTGATGAAATTTTTGTGTGGGGGAAAAAATGGGTCTTCCAAGTCACAGAACTCCAGTAAACTGTTTTTTAATTATTCTTTTTTTGTATATATAAACCAAAGAGTTGGAACAGGTGCCTTCTCATTCAATAATTCTTCAAAATTTTATGACTCATAATATGCTTATGGTAGAAGATGCTTTAAAAATGCAGATGTATGTGACAGATTGATGTGCACAGGCTTTCAGTCCAGAAATGCATATGTAGAAGACACATGAACTTAAACAGTTTTTGGTACAATCTGTCAAAAACACAAAGTCAGTTGAGGACTTCCTTTTCTGGTCAGTGGACTGTGATTAAGTGTACTGTGGCAATGATGCATCTCGACACACAAGTGACTTTGTTAGACAGATGCTGTACAACCTCAGGCATTCAAGTTGGCTAAATAGTCTAGATTTGGGGAGGGGAGATTTGGGTTTTGATTTTATTGTTGTTTTGTTTTTAAGAGCTTAAACAAGAATTAAGTTACATCGATACGGTCAAGTGTTGTTTCATGTGTATTTCAAAATACATCCTATGAAATAGAGCGTTAGGGAGGAAATAATGACAAAATCTGGCAAGGGACAGTCCCTTTGGCAAAAAATACACTCAGATTGTGAAACAAATACAATTTGTGTAAGTAAGGTCTGTGGTTGACTTTGGGAATCTTAATATTCAGTAGCAGAGCTGATTTTTCAGACTGCATGTGGAAGTAGTAGCTACTTATGATTAAAATTAGCTAAATTTATCTATAAAAAAAAATAAATAAATGTACTAGCCTTGAAAAAATTCTTGAGTGAGGCTAAGAACTTTAGTATGTATGATACATGTATAAGACTAAATATTTTTGTGTGTGTGTGAGTGGGTTTAGTTTTGGGTTTATGGGAAGGGTCCTTCAATAAATGATTTTTTAAAGAGCTCACCTCAATTTATATTTGTTTAACCAGTTCATTATGCAGAGTAAAAGCTCCTTAAGTTACTATAAGCAAGTGTATCTTTTGATCTGATGGTGTTTTGAAGCAACTTTCTAAAAAAGCAGAATGACATTTTGGAGCAGTGAAGAAGTTGTTTCATAAATGTCTTTTAATGAGGAGGAAATTGCTAAAATGCCTTTGCATCTGTTTTTTAGTATTTGTGAACAGAATATCAGTCCTCATACCTTAGTGGTAAAACATTTTTTTTTTTTTTTCCTTCATGAGAAGTACTACTTTTCCATTCAAAATCTGTCAGAATATCGTGGAATCTATCTGAGCTATCTAAATGCACAAGAACCCCTTTTAAGATGTACTGAGCAAAAGAAATGTCTGTTTTATGGAGAAGTGAAAGGAAGAAGCTGGGTATTTAATCTTCTTATATACTGTATGCATTAGAATGATGAATGGTGTGGACATAAAGATGCAACTAACTCTGACCAGTTCACACATCCATTTTACCATAAATTCATCGTTGACCCTTTTTTTACTGTCCACGTCAACGTTTTTATCCCTTATATGCAAGAATGAACCATACTGTTTTCTCTGACACAACTCTAAACCTCATGTTCAAATATTGCAAATAATTAAAGATCATTTAAATAAAAGTATAGGAAATGAAATACTAGTTTTGCATATAAAGTGGGCTTAATGTTCTAGGTGTGATTCCAGATCACTCTTTTAGACTGTTAACTTTACATTCATATTTAACAAATGACATTATTCAGTTTCATGGGGTCACTGTGTCAAAATGTCTGTGTTAGAACTTTAATTTATTTCCAGAGGTTCTTTGAGTGGGCAGATAGGAGTGGTGTGTTAGAATGATTTACCGTCTCCGATTCCCCATGTGGATTTTAAGGCTTGGAATGTAGTCTATGATGTAAATTTTAAGTCTAGATGGATTCAGCTTCTCTGTACTGGCAGGCTGAATGAATGGGACTCATATCCTAAATGTGGGAGGCTGACCCTCTTCTTAAATATTGATGATGTCTCTAATTCTATGTCCTGATAAGTGACAATATTTCTAATTCTCTCCTGTTAACATTAATAGAATATATGGAAGTGTGGTTGTGGCCAAATTTTGCTTTGTTGGCATCCTGTCTTGGAAGGTCTAATGGACCCCTATCAGATCAGCAATTATTGGGTTCAGACAAGAGATGCCAGTCTGAGAGTGTGATAGTTTGGGAAAGTTTTTAAAGCTGTCATCCATCTTCATTGCATCATAGGCTATTTTTTATTGAAAAAAATATTTTGCTGTGCTATAAATTAATTCACGTGTATCAGTGATGATCTTTGCTATGGGATTGCTGATTCTGTACGCTAAGATAGTCAGGCACCAAGTGTAAATTTCAGTGACTGACTAAAAGTGCAGAGGAAATGAGTGGGTAATGAGAGCAGAGCAGCCAGTTCTTTAATTGAATTAAAAGCCCGGTGACACCAATGCAGACACCTGTCCAATTACAGACAGGCCAAGGTGTTTACCATTGCTGTACAAGTGATTTGAAGATGACAGAAATCTTTCCGCCCACAGATTAACATAATGAAGGAGAACAGATTACAGTGGATGCTGGCCAAACAGATAGGTTGGCAGCTGAGAAAAAAGTAGTTTGCTGAAGTATGTAAATAAAATCTGTGCACTTTCTATTGCCTACCTACGCAGCACATCTGTTTCTTTGTTGAGAGAAAATAGTGTAAGAATAAATGTGAAGTAAAAACATAAATTAGGAAATGAAAAAAATAATATTTTTCACATTGCTGCCTTAGCTGAACATTTCAAATTTTTTTTAGCATAAACCTCCTGTTGCATAAGGGTTTTTGGTTTTTTTTTAACCCTCACATTCTGAATGCCCTTCACAAACCTATGTATGCAACGTACTGCAGCTACTTGATATAAAACATTTCTACTTTGTCTAAAGTAAACCAAACAGCCCAATCCAAACACTCTACAGTTATGGGCATCTTTCTGGATTTGTGCTACTGCAGCTCTCAGTGCCTGAAGCCATTGGTGACCCCACAGAATGTCTTCCATCAGGAAATGCAAGGAGCATTAATTCACTGCTTCATAAGAAAAGAATGTTACAAGTGCTAAATGTACAAATAAAACTAAATTGCTTCCCAAAGCACAGCAGAGTGAATAGAGAGATGTCATATACACTACACCATGCTTCTCTTGACCGAGAACTTGCAAAGGTCACAGTTAGAGGATTTGAATTCTGCATGTGTTTATTTGCTGAAGGTAATTCTAATAGTACGTTTTATACTTTCCCATTTTTAACCCTTTATGGTCTGGAAATAAGTGCTTTGTATGAAGTTGTACAGAAAAAAAGATTTTTTTTTTTTTGACTGATGAAATTTCTGTGCTGAAGAATTTAGTGTAGATTCCGATATCCTGCTTTACAGGGATAGTAATGCTTTAAAACATGGTTATTTCCCATTTTCTGCTTTATGAATACTCTTAAAAATATTTGCCTTCCACAGAGGAAGATTGCAGGGACGTTTGCTTGGGTGGTGGCTAACACAAAGTTCTTTTTCTTTCTTGTTACTATTAGAGAGTGACAGTACATCATTTCACTATTAAATGGGGATTTGAAGAATCAAAACTATAACCAGGGAGAGTGAATTCTGATCAACTGGTTTTAGTTTAACAGGACTCTGAAGAAAATGTGATTATTTCTGAATACCTGTTTGTGTGTACAAGCAGAACTGGACCTCAGAGAAGTCACATAGAAAGATCATTGCAGCAACAATCTTTGAAGTTTTTGAATTAATTACAAGCAAAGACATAAAAGTTACAAATTCAGTGAAAGCTAATCTTATATTTTCCATGTGAACACATCTGTTAGTAAGCAAAATATAAACATTCACAGACTTTGTCCCACTCAGAAAATAATGTATTTATGCTGTAACTGTTAACTTCTAGCATCAAATGATACTTTTTTTTTTTTTTATGAGTATAAAGGGTTTATGTGGGGAAAAAAAGGACATTTTTCAATATGAAACCCAAAGTTATGTTGCATTCGATGTAGTAACTCAAGGAAGAGTAATAATGAGGAGTAATTTCATCTACCTGTTTGTGTACGTGTAATGCTGAGGGAATTTGCAGTCTTATTGTACTATGGCATGTTTGGACAAGAATTATGGTTCTCTGAGGTACTGTTGTTTGTGAAGCTGCTTTGCAAAATCCCAGTGTCAGATAGTTCCAAAATAACATAGTTTGCTATAAATATTAGCGGTGTTTTTAATAAAACACCCCATTGATTTTAGTAAAAGCTGTGAGTGTCAAGGTGATAACATGGATGGAAATAAAACTTGACATGAATTGGACTAATTTTAATTGCTACTGCGTTTTCATTCCATATTACTTTATTGTTGAACCCTCTTTGGAATGGAATTGCTGATGTTTTTGAAAATTACTCTAAACCACTTTTTTTTTTTCTATTTGCCTCCTGTATATCGCAGTTCAAAACATTGTGTATCTTCCTGAATTCATAAGCAGTGATTTGTTGCATTCACTACAACAAGGAGATGATCGATATGTGGGAATCTAGCAACTCTCCTCTGTAACAATAAGCAGGACCTGAAAAAACATAAGATTACAGATTTTTTTGTTTTTTTCTTGTAAACCCTTGGGTACTATGTCACCTGAATTATATTGCTGTAGTAGTATAGCAAATATATGGTCTATATGCTGCCACTGAAGTAATGGAATACAAGTGGTATGTTTCACACACAAAAAAAGATATTTCAGTTTAAGGATGAAGAGGGGAAATATTGGAGAGGAAGCATTAAAAAAAATTTTGTTCCGGGAGACAGTAAAAATTACTCGGGACTTGGAAAAACAAATGAATAACTGAAAAAACCTTGTGAGACAAGGACTAAGAAAAAAAAAGTCCTCTATTGTCATTGTTGTATTAAAATATTCAATTCAGTCTTGAAGTAGTGTCAGTTATAGCGAGCATAACTAAAGAAAGTCAGCTGTACTGTTAGTATTAAGAATGTAATAAAAAAAAATTATTCTTAATATATTTTGAAAAATTTAAATTGCTATAATAGGAATGAAACCTTAAAATAATTTTCCTTTTCTGCCTGTAAGAGTGGAAATCTGTAACAGAAAACTTGAATTTTTCACTTCTGCCTGTGTATGTAAGCAGTCTGTGCACTGTATGTACATAATACCTTGCTTTTTTCTGTTGCAGGCATATTGACAGGCTTGCATCCCTTCACAAACTATGCTGTAACCCTAACTGCTTGCACTTTGGCTGGCTGTACTGAGAGCTTGCATGCATTGAACATCTCCACTCCACAAGAAGGTAAAGTAATTTCAAAGGTCTTGACTTCCACATTTCAGTCATGAATAATAAAACAGAAGAAGAGCTAAATGCTGCAAAGCCATTTGCTGGAAAACCCCAACCTAATTTGATGACAAAGTGCATTGCCAGACCATAATTGCTCCATTTTTTGGGGGGGTGCGAAAATGAATCAAACTCCATACCCTTTAATGACATGCATCTTTAATAGCTGTAATGCAGATTAATGGGCTTTTTAATTGCTGTTACATTGTTCATGCAAGAGCCTTGTCATTAATATGAAGCATCTGAAAGATTAATGAAAGCTTCCTCATTTTACTATGGCTCAGAAGTAAATCTAGAGACAGTCTGACTAAAAAGAATTGATTGTATGGCACAGTATGAAATTGAGAATCAAACGGTTGATTTCCATGGTTTCTTTTAACTGCTAAACACCAGCAATAGGCAACAATTATTTCAGTGTGATGAAACCTCCAAATGCCGATTGAGCGAGTTATTAATCACTGCTCAGATTTTTCTTTCTTTTTTTTTTTCCCCATACACTTTTACATGTTGTTGTGCTGAAACTTAAAGGTTGTGACTGTAATTCAATGTTTTCTATGCTTACATTAAAAGCTCTAGAGCAGTAAGAAAGAAAAGTACATTACAGTTCTGACTTCAGATAGTAGGCTGGTGAGTAATACATATAACTACTGAAGCAAATGGTCCCAAAATATCTGTGACATATATAACTATTCTCAATTAAGCATAAAGTCCATATCTCCTAGTTCTGTCATCTTAAAGTCATGTTAATCCAGTTAAAATCATCAGTTACTTCAAATTTACACCAGTAGAACAATGAAGACTTTGACATGTATTTATAGGACAGTAGTTAATCTTCTGTGATGTGGAGTAGTTTTCAAAATTCCCTCTTTCTTTCTTTATCTTCTCATGTAAACTAGGTAGTAATACAGTACCAATAAAACAAATAGAATTTTAGCAGGAAATTATGGGAACTACAATCATAATGATTGGAAGAATACTGGAGTGTTGAACTGCCAGAGCAGGTAGTCGTGCAAGGTGTTGTCCTGATGAGAACAAGCCCTGAGGATTGCAGTCTAACATTGCTAGAAGAGCATTTTGATGTGAACATGTTAGCAAGTGCCAGCAGCACCAATCAAATCAAAATCCAATTATTGCCTCTTGGAAGTTCTAAACAAACTGACTGAGTTTGTCTGGTGGCATTGTCCATGAAAGAGTGTAGCTTCTGACAGTCAAATAGTTAATGGACCTTGTGATAAAAACATGAAATACAGTATTGTATATTTCTTTCTGGTGTAATTAAAAACTAAATTGTTTATGTCTTATTTTCTCAGCTTAGTGAATAAAGCAGGAATTCTTACATGTGTTTGAGAACGACATCCACTGTTTTCAGATGCAATGTCTTATTGTGAAGGTTTAGGCAAGAATAGATTTTTTTTTTATATTTATTTATTTATTTTTTTTTAATTTTTTTTTTATTTCCCCAGAAATCAAGTAAAGCCACGGGGAACACATGTTTTATCCCTCAGAAGAACTGAACAAAAAGTCAATGTGTGGAGTTTCTATTTTTGGCTGCTCACATGCAACAATGCATGCTCTTAGTAACAATAAATTGATGATACAGAAGACAGGCACCATATCACACCCTCCAGCTATCCCTCTTTCCCTATTGAAACATTCATTACTTTATATTGTTTTCACATTGCCAGCCACTGCTAGTTATTGTTTTAAATTGCTAGCACAGAGCTTGTAAATTACAAGGTATTCCTTCCAGACTAAGGCCAGAATTCTGCTCCCCTTGTGATGTTCAGTGGGATTGCTTGTGCTTCTAGCATATAACTCATTGAAACGGCGAGAGAACTCAGCTTTTAAATTGTTATCCATTGCCAACTTCCAGTCTCTTATACATATAGCATCTATGCTAAACAAACTTTATAGACTATTGAATTATGAAAAGTCTAAAATAAGGGGCAGTGCCTAAGAATACAGCATCTGCATTTGAGATTAGAAAGAACGATCACTTTGTAGTTAGGAATAAAAAGCATGAAGGAAGAGAAAATAATCTGTATTAAAAAAATGACTGTACTAAAATTGCATACTCCTCCCCTTGCTCAGTGTTATCAAGATGGAAAAATAAAGTTGTATGAGCGTAATTATTCTCCTAAAAAGTAAAGATTATGTCCTCATTTTTTGCAGAAGTTTCTGTTTGACTAGGAAACCTCACATATAATAGGCAAGTTCTCAAAATACTGGTATGTTGTGAGCTTAAAATCTGTTCTGAAATTACTTGAACTTTAGCAAAAATCATTTTGGTAGTATGTACTCACTGAAATTATTTATTATTTGTGGAAATATAATAATGTAATATGTTACACTTTTTCTTCAACCAGCCCCTGAAGATGTGCAATCACCCACAGCAATATCCTTTCCCACGTTCTTGCTCATGAGTTGGAGTCCACCCAAAAAGCCCAATGGTATTATTACACAATATATTTTATATATGAACGGAGTACCGATTTACTTTGGAAATGGAACTAAATATGTTGTAAAAGGTGAGTTTCTTGCTAGATAGCATATCAGATTAGTATCTCTTAGTTGCTATGAATCATTATATAACTCATCCCTTCTTATTTCAGAGGAAAAGAAAAATAATTTTTAAATGGGCTGGATGCACTATAAAACCTGATGGATTCCATTTTTTAAAGAATCCTTCATAGAGCTATCTGTTGGGAGTCTCGGAAATGAATGTCACCATGGTGTAGCTAAATCTTGTGTTGTGTTGTCCTCTTTCCCAGGACCTGAGTCATCTTGCTAGTGGTTTTGGACTCCTACCATCTAGCTCTCAAAATAAGTACTGTAAGCTGTTGAAGACAAGATATTATCTACAGGTTTAATAGCTTTTCCCACCGTCTTCCTTAAATACTCTTAATTAGGGAGACACTGTGTTTCTTTCTGGAGTAGCCCATGTTTAATTAATTTGTTAAAAGCATAAACTAATAATCCATTTTCTTCTGATAACAGTTGTGCAGTGTGTCAATAACCAATATTCTTAAACTATTATATAGATGGTAAATGACTGTTATTTGGCAATACAATGAAGCATGGCAATCTGACCTCCTATTTTTATGTAATTGGCATAGTTTAATGAAGTATCCAAGTTACTTGTTTAGACATTATTCAAATAACAAAAAAAAACCCCAACAAAAGAAAAAAACCCCAAACAACAAACAAACAACAAAACAAACAAGAAGAAAACCCACAAAATATTGAGCTAGAAGTATAGCACAGCATAAGTAATATTCTGAGTGTTTCAGAATTTGTATATGGCAGTAGGTATCGGTGAAAATAGAACATTTCATGGTGGGCAACTTGGGGAAGGAAAGGGTACCAAGACCCTACTTTCTTTTTAATGTAAGGCCTTAAAATTCAAAGCCATTTCTGCATCTTGAGTTAGTATAAAACATATTTAAAAATTCATATAGTTCAAATTTCTTTGCCTTGCACAGGCCATAAGCTACTGGTGTGGTGGGTCAGTTTTGACACTGAAAAATGAATCCAGTTAGAAAACCTCCTGAAGGCTGTTGATGATCGCTATAATAAATAGTGCACACTTTAAGTCAAACTTTTTCATTCTGTATTCAAAGGTAATGGATTTTTCGTAACCATAGTAACCTTAGTGTATTTCTGGATAAATACTTGAGGTATATACATTCTGGTTTTATTTTTGAATATAAACTACCACATTATGTATTACTAATAATATGAAAAATAGGATATAGGTTAGCATAATGACAGCTCAAACTAGTGTGCATTTTTCTTCTGCAAAAAAAAAATAAATATTTATCAAAAGTATAGGTTCAATTAATTCCTCCCCCATGCCCCCAGTTTTCTGGTATTCTTGTAGTGCCATTTATCTTTTTTGCAAGATCTCCATTAATCTCTTATTGCTATACCATAACACTATTCTTAAGAATTTTGGAATCCAAATAGTTGTGCTTCCAGTCTTATTAAAATCATTACTGAAAGTTTATCACAGGTAGTTTTAGTGCTGTCTTCCTCTGCAACCTGGTTATAAATTCACAAGCAATGGAAAACACTTGAAGAAATGTTCACCTGAAAATGTTTTGTTTGGTTGGGTTTAGATTCATGTCTAGTTGTATTCTGACTCACAGCCAAAATGAATCCTTATTGTTAGGAATTGTGGTAAAATCACTTTTGTAATTGTTCTTTGAAAATATAGAAAAGGATGAATTAAAAATTACATATTTATAAACATTAATGAGGTCATGCCTCAGTCTCCTCCAAGCTAAAGAGACCCAGCTCCCTCAGCACAGGGAGATGCTTCACTCCCTTAATCATCTTTGTGGCTCTGCGCTGTACTCTTTTGAGCAGTTCCCTATCCTTCTTGAACTGAGGGGCTTAGAACTGAGCATAATGTTCCAGATGCAGTCTCACCAGGGCAGAGTAAAGGGGGAGGATGGAGCCAGGCTCTTCTCAGCAATGTCCAATGATAGGACAAGGGGCAACGGGTGCAAACTGGAGCATAGGAGATTCCAAAGAAATTTAAGGAAAAACTTTTTCACAATGAGTGTGACAGAGCAGTGGAATAGGTTGCCCAGGGGGGTTGTGGAGTCTCCTTTTCTGGAAACATTTAAAACCCACCTGGACACATTCCTGTGTGATCTGGTTTAGGTGGTCCTGATCTGTCAGGGGGGTTGGACTAGATGATCTTTTGAAATCCCTTCCAACCCTTAACATTCTGTGATTCTGTGAAAAAGGGGCAGGATGCAATTCCTCATGTTATACCTCTAAATCTTGAATGATACATCAGAATACATTCAGTTAAACTAGTCTAAGGAAAAGTCATCCAGTTCATAAGCTTCCTAGAGGAGTTCTTGTTGCTTTTATTTAGAGGTAATCCATTTTTATTTTCTAGAAGTTTTGATTTTTTTTGTCCTATTGAGCATTAATAACTTTGCTTTCATTTAATTTTTAGGCAGACGTAAGATATAAAGGGAACCTAGAATCTTGCTTATTCAGAAGAGAAGACTAGCGAATCACACTGTTACCCTATGCAGTACAGCCCAAGAGTCACTCTTGCCTGCCATTCTGAACATGGTGTGGAGATCAGTCTGTTTACTTTGGATCCATTTTATTTAGCTGCCAGTTTCTCACTGTGCCTGAGGGGGAAGAGGTGATGTGAGCCAGAAGGCTGGCATTTTGGCCACTAGAAATCCCAGTCATTCTGAATCAGAACTTGCTTAGACCTGCATATATCTTTAATTTGACCTGGTTTTACTTCCTTTCAGAGCCCAGGTTTTTCTTCTTTGTAGGCTAGGGGTAAAAGAACTATATAATAATATTGTCTTTATCCACCCCCCACCCCCCACCCCCTTTTTTTTTTTTTTTTCTGAAAAAGTTATCATTTTACAGTTAAAAGTTGCAGCTTCTGACTTTCCAGCCTCAGGTCTTTTTCCTACTTTTTTGGCTTTCCCTGTATTATCCTTTCCTTTCAGCATTTATGTTAGTGATGGTGGTGACTTATTGCCTCAACATAGTGTGTTATTGACCCTAAACAGAGAGACAAAGTTCATTGTCTCTGACATCTGTTTCCTATTCATTCACTGAAATGATTTTCCTAATTTAATAACTATACGGCTGTGCTCCTGACAAGTAGTCTATACCAGGAAGTCATAGATTCTCTCTGTGCTTTGAAGCATTGTATCTATTGAATTTTTTTTTTCCAAAACCTTTCTTTTTAGGAAGGCATAATTTCTGTCTAAAAATTAGTAATTTATTGACTTCTACTGCAGACCCTGGAAAGTGCAATCAGTTTAAGCCCATACTAATTAATCCGTATCTTGCAGGGGGATATGTTTTCTCAACACCATAATTGCAAATATTTTGTTAACTTAGTTTCTGATTCTGACAGTTGTTGAGGGTTTAAAACACTCATTGATTTTCATGGAAATTCATTTGTTTCCTCTAGGGGTTGAGCTGTAATTAAAAAGGAAACCCTTTAAAAGCACATATGGCAAATATACACTTTACAGCATTGAATAGGGGGAACCATTAGGCATCCATCATCCATTAATGCCTTCAAATATTTCCCCCATATTGACAAATTCAGCTTCAGTGTTGTGAGTAACAAAGCACTGAAATGAAGCCAGCCCCTGTATTGTAACACCTTTATTAATTGTCTGTCTGCAATTTTTCTGCTACCCAAATTATGCATTTGCCTTATGTGGTGCTAATTCCTCATGCAATCTGGCTGCTATTTCACATCCTAAATTCTGGTGAAAGCCCGATGTCTCCAATGGGTAGGGACAAGGAAAGGGGAAATACTCAGTCCAGGATCCCAGGTGGGATCCCAGGCTTTGTGAATCCACACCCCTATGTTCATGCTTTCAGTCCCTCTATATGAGAGTACAGAAGCTGCAGCTCAGGAAAACAATTACAATAGAGTTCTGCACTCCAAACCCCCATACTTTACTGTTCTGTAGAGACTATCAGCTCTGAGGAGATGGAGAAGCTCAGACAGTTATCTTCAGAATTCTTAACATACACACATGGATCTTACAAAGGATTTTGATTTTAGGAAAATGGGAGTTGATTTTTCCTATGGAGAGGAAAATATGCTTCTCTTACCCATCCAAACGCAGGCAAAACTGAAGCTTCTACTTTGAAATGTGGAGAGTTCTTAATGTAATTCTTCTTTATTCTTTTTTGTGTGTGTGTGTGTGTTTGTTTAAATGTAGCCAAAGTATTTGTTCTTGTTTTATCTTTTTTCTTTAAATTAGTCCCACAAAGTTCAACCTGCCTTAGACTCAAGAGATAACAGGGTGATTTTTATACCAAGAGTATTAGTCTGAAGTGGCCTGGGTTGGTGGAGCCAATACCACCAGCAGAAAGGTGTCTCTCTGCATAAGCAGAGACAGTAATGATCAGATGTGATCCAAGTGCCAAGTTTTGGTTTTGGTAGGAATCTTATTATTGTGAAGAATATTTAGAAAAAAAGATTAGAGCAAAATATTCTTCTATTCTTAAATGCTGAGCTTTTGATGGTCTGAGAAAAAGTGTTCACTATCTAACATGTTTACAAAGGGAGATGACTTTGTAGATATCTTTGGAAAACAAAGAATGTATAAATCCGTCTTTGCACTGAGGTTGTCATTGAGGGTGTACATCTGCATTTTCTCCACCACTAGACACCTGACAATGTTAAGAAATTGTGTTCGTATAATTTTCCTAGCTGAATCTAATGGTTCTCATCATGAATCTTTAAAAAGGAAGATATTCTTATTAAAACCCAGCTGTATGAAACTTATTTTTCTCTGCCAATGTGAAAGAAGTGTTTCAGGAAAGAAATACTGTCAACTGTATTACAAGGGCAGATCCTCAACTGAGTTAAACCAGTATAGAGTTATCCTAAATTACATGACCAAGCATTTAAAAAACTGACAGACTGTTTTGTACCAGGTTTCTGGGCAAAATATTAAGGAGACCCTTGGAATGGTGGGAAAGAGCTGTCTTCACAATTTTCTCTAACAGTGTGAACTAAGCTTTAGCTTATACAAATTGTTATTTGACCTGAGTGTGGAAAAGCTGATCCTACAAAACCAGGATGGAATGGAAGCCTTATTTTTCTGTGAGGAAGAGGCAGATGTTTGACATCTGTGCAAACAGGGCTTAACATTTTGACTTGAAAACTGGGAGAACCCCAAATCAGTACCTGTATTTTTTTTTTTTTAAGTTGCTCTGAACCAATAGAAATTACAGTACTCACTATTCACAGCCATGTACAATTACTACATTTTAGTGAAAACTGGCAGGTTTTGTCCTTGTTATTCCCATGACTGCTGCTGCTTCTTTTAAATAATAGATCATGATAATAAAAGCAAAATCCATCATAGTATCAATATTGTACTAATTGCCAAGTGAAACAATTTTAACAAGAAAATCCACAGAATTGTAGGTAGAGGATAATTACCATAAGATGTATCACTGCAAGAAGCTTAATTATTGAGAAGAAAATACTTAGGTTTAAGATGAGGTTCTTGTGGTTATTTTTCATAGTTTTTTAGCCACAGCCATGTTTGAAACCACCATTTTCCAAACCTAAGGATTTGCATTCCTTTGATTTAGATCATGCTCGAAGATGACAGGCAGCTTTTGTCTTAAAGGATAACTAGAAAAGTTCTGTACACCTCTAGTATGAGTTCAGTGAAGGACATATAAATACCAAATGAACCCAGCTTGTTCTTTCACTAGAGCAGTACAATATTAGTGCTAGGTTAGTTTATATTATAACTCTGAATGCCACTTTTCCTCATTTTTTTTTTGTGAAGCAGAGACATTTAACACCACTGTGAGCAATGAAAGTTAGTCCTCACCTCTTTGCAGAATTGCTTATCTAAAATGTCTTGCATATGATTCAATGAGATGTGCCCCTGTGTCTCTTTCTTATTTTAGGGTCTTACAATACCATGCTACAGTTGTAGTCCCACCCCTTATATGTGGCTTAGCAAAATACCCAGCTGATAAGGGCTATAAAAAATAGCATATTTTCCAGGACAGCATATAAGGAACACCTGCTGCTGCAGCCTGTATTCTGACCCGAGTATGCACTTAAATAAACATATATTGGTGCACCTAGCACTAGAGGGCAGAGTACACCAGTCTTACAGGAGAAACTGCCTTCTTCTAAAAGTTGTATGCATATAAGAAAGCACATTCGATACACCTGAACTGGCAACACTGACATTGTCGGTGACCGGTGCTATTGTAATTAATTCCATAGACCCAGAATGCAGATTCAGCAGGCACAAAACCAGAGGGCAAATGGGCTGTCTGAGTCTGGCATTCTGGTATTTCAGCTTCAGACAGAAAGATCTGGTACACTCATTGGACTTAATAATACAGATCTGGGGAATTTAGAAGGGATGGGGCTGGGGTAAGGGTAAAAGCATTATGTTTATTTGTAGCAGCTCTGTTGTATCATTTTCTATTGCAGTGCATTAGTGCAGTGTTAAATAAAATCTGCTTATTTAAAATCCTTTTAAATAGTGTTTAAATATTTCCTGCTGATACAATCTGCTAAAGTAGTTATCCTTGCTGCAGATTTCAGTTAACCTTGTCGCAGATATTAAGCCTGAAGCTACACAGACTTTTAGGGACCTTGATTATAGAGCAAAACCTAATGGTGTCATTATAAAACCACAGCTGGACAAGCTTCTGGAGTCCTTGTCCTTTGATCAGATTTGGGTAACACAGCAAGCCAGGAAAGAACTCACGCTAGCCCGGCTGGAATTGCTGAGCTCTCAGGTTGCTTGAGTACCACTTTCTAAAAATTAGAATGCAACACAAATTAAAAAATGAGAGTGATTGGTACCTCCCAGTCTGTAAGTACCAATGCAAACTGGAGTAAATAGCATCTCCAGAACTAATATCTGTAAAACAGGAAGAGTCTTTTTTTGTTTGTTTATATATATATATATTTATTTTATTTTTATCCCTCCTTTCCCTTCTGGTAGCATAGGAAATATTTGGCTCTGTGCTCTGCTTTTTAAACAAAGAGAAGAAAACCATTGATTTCTAGGCTTGTCTAAATTCCATTACAAGAATTAAAACCATTAAAAAATGTAAAACTTCCAGATTGTTTTGTCCTGTGATTCTACTTCAAAATTAGTTGTCAGGATTAGACATATATAGGCTTTCTAGTTCTTTATTTTCTCCTTCACAGATATCTAGTTTGGTCAGTAGACTTTAAGATACTGAGATCTCTTCAAAAGACAGAGTGTACTGAGGGGATATATTTAAATGGTGTTCATTCACTTCAATTTGTAAGATTTAAATACAGCCTTTTTTTAGTCTTAAGTAAGCAGAACTTACTGTCCACACATTATTGTCTTGGAGGTGTTCTGCACTGTCATGTGGATTTGCAAGGTCTTCCCTAAGACACTGCAGTTAAATAGCAGCAAATTCTTTGCCACTTTCTGAGATCAGTTTGTTGTAATGTTGACTGCGTGAACCTCTGTTGGGCAAAGAAGCCCAATATTGTGCACCTTGTCTACCTTCCTCTGGGACTTCTGAAGGGCATAATCTGTTTCCCTGCATGTTGTCTTTCCTTATTTAGAACTCTATGCAGGGTCCTATCAAGTGATATAGTTTCTCTTTGGTCACCACATGACTATTGCTCACACTGTTTGCTATTAAATATTGAGAGGTCTCCTTAGATTATAAGAACTAGAATATACTTTCTTGGCTTTATTGGGCTCAATAGCCTGAAATACTTTTTGTGGGATCTTATTTTCAGCAGTATGTTTGATAATTGCAGTTTACCTGAAGCTAGTAAGGCAAAGTGATGGGTTCTGTTTAGGTTTTTAATTTTGCTGATAAAACATACGTGTGAGTTTAAGTCAAGATTTCCTTCAATCACTCCTTTAAGTGATTTTTTTTTTTCTTTGTTAAGAAAACATCAGAAACTGTGCAAGGTGTTATTTTCTACTTATAAATCATATTATTCTAAATAAAGAAAACCATTTCCAGTTTAATCAGAGAGTTGGTTTGGGGTTTTTTTGTGTTGGTTTGTGGTTTTTTTGTTTGTGTGTGGGTTTTTTTCTTTTTTTTTTTTTCTTTTTTTTTTTTTTGTTTGTTGGTTGGTTGGTTGGGTTTTTTTGTGGTGTTGTTGTTGTTTTTGTTTTTGGTTTTTTTCCAGGATCATTTTGAAATGCTTCGTAAAAAATTTATGCTTCATTTCAGGTAATGAAATGTGAATAAAGATATGACACCTCTTGCACAGATAGATGAAAGCCAAACCAGCTGCTTCTGTTTGAGTCTCTTGATATCTGTTCATAAAGATAAAACTCACTTAGCTCTAACTTGATAGGCTTGGAAAGAGTGGGGCAGTCTTCTTGAAACTGCAAGCTGCATAATGAAGCATCTCTCTGTTTCTTTATCCCCTCGAAAACACACATTTCTTCTTACTCATTTAGGACCATTTGGTCTTCTGAACTGCCAAACACTTGATGTATATTTAATGTAAGATAGATATTTTCTTCCATGCTGCTATTATAAACTGTGTTGGTTTATCAGCTGTGACAATAATTATTCTGACTGGGCAGTATACGTGTTCCTACTTGGCTTCCACTAGACACAGGCCCTTCTCTATATACCAAATATGGCTCAACCTTCTTTTAACAGAAGTGGAATATTAATAAATGGTGATAAAGTACAGGCAGGTAACACCACAGTAATATTTCTGGAGGGTTCTGAACAAGAGGTTCCTCTTTTCCTTTGTTTTACTAAATGCATAGTCATGAAGTTGTTAAGTCATTAACCATGACTTAAATATTTTTAGCATTTTATTTGTTGAAAAAAACCAGAAAGCTATGAGTCAAATTTATGAAAAGGGGAATGTTTGATATCTATGTGTTTCACACTTGTTATCCGAGCAACTTCATTACAACTTGAATTTCTAAGTTGTCTTACCAATTAATGCCTTTTTTGTTTCTATAAGTCCAGGCATTCCTCAGTATTTTTCATCTTTCACAAGTCTTGTCTTGTTTGTGAACACTACAAGCCTACATTTTATGAAGTCCTAAAATACTTTAATGTAAAATATTTGTTGACTTGAATGAAAGTATGAGGGTTCTTGTACTTTTAAAAATCTGTTTATCTTCCCAAGTTATATGAAAACACATGCAAGGCATAAATTATGCCACAAAAAGCATGAAAGGCATTGTAGGATACTTCCTTTCCTGTTGAATGTCTGCCAGAAATCTAACCTAGGTTTCTACACTTATTGCCTAGATTGTTTACATAAAGCTTAATAGCCTTTTAGTCAGTACTGAACTCCATCGCACTTTCCACAGGTCTTCCATGAAATACTGTATTTTTATGTCAATCTATTTCTTATTGAAACATTTTACATACATCTGTAGTTGGACTTTGGAAGCTGATGAGATTTTTCTCTTTTTTCTTTCTGTGATTTTTATTGAATAAATAGAGTGACACATTAACGTAATGTGTTAATGGGAAATTAATGCATGGGAAAAAATAGTTAAGTGATCAAAAAAACTAACCATGTAAGAAGAACATCAAATTAGTGAGCTTTAAGTAAGTTAGACTCATGTTCTTAAGATGAATGGTAATGTGGATGATAAACATTGTTATTGTTTCAGCAATGATTGCTTTAGATATACCGTGTTCCTCTCTTACAGAGGTATGTTTAAGTCACACTTACATTATGCGTATCTTGATTTCTTTTTCTACATGTCTGGATATGCTTATGGCTACATGTAAGTATCTTGGTTTCTAATTTAAGAACTGTGCTGTTCAATCATGTTCTAGTGAGGTGTGGTGTTGCACATGCAAGAGAATAAGTGTTTAAGTGGGAAAAGGTGAAGTTTTGCACTGGTGATAATATGCTACCTGTGTTTTGTGTCTGGAAATATATCATTAGCAATTTCTAATTCTAATCTGTGATTTAATTAAATCAGTAAGTTAGTGTGTTCTTTCTCTGAGCATACATGCTTTCCACGTAGTCGGTGGAAAATGTTATTCAGAAATGACTAGATAATTCAGTTTATTAAAAGACTCTGAATTGTGGGTGGTTAAAACTTACACAGTCTTTTCTAGAAAAAAATGTAGAAAATGAAGGAAATTATCAATAATGGAAAGAAAACCATGCTGGTAAAGTCAGTGGTTTCCTTTTGAAATTTAAATGTCATAATGACTTAACTTTGGAGCTATTTATGATCACTTAATTTTGTTTGTCAGTGGTGTTCTGATCAAGTAATGATAATGTAATCCAATTGATCAGAAAGTTTGCATGGTCTCCCGAGCTGGCATGCTAGCCTTTTTATTCTTTTCAAGGATAAGAATGCTCTCCTACATATCAAAATAATTGTAGTGCCTTTTACTATTCTTAAAAGCTAGTGTAAAAGAATTTTCATTTCAACTAATCATAGAATGATAGAATTGTCAGGGTTGGAAAGGACCTTAAAGATCATCCAGTTCCAACCCCCCTGCCAATGGCAGGGACACCTCCCACTAGAGCAGGTTGCTCAGAGCCCCATCCAGCCTGGTCTTAAATATGTCCAAGGATGGGGCTTCCACCACCTGTCTGGGCAACCTGTTCCAGTCTCACCACCCTCATGGTGAAGAAATTCTTCCTAATGTACTTTTTTGAGAGAATGCTCTTGGGATTTAATACAACTGTTGCAATGTCACATAACATTTAAGCTGTTAAATTGTACTAGGAATTAAAATACATCCATAATTGAAGCTTGTTTCCTAAGTTTACAGGCAGAGATAAATACACAGAAAGCTAGTCAAGGAAAACTCAAAGTGGGGTACACTGACAAAATAAAACGATTAAACAAATAAATAAAATTTTGCCAGAAAAAGAGAGGTGCAAGTCTGAGATTAACTATGAAAAGAAGTTGCATGGCTTAGATTGAGGAAGAAAAAAGCAAATCATAGTTAGAACTAGAACATAATCTAAAATATTTGCACACAGGACAAAGGAAAATCCAGAGATCTAAACAGACTAATACCCAAACAGTTAATAGCAATTACAAGATGACGTCTTCCATTGAAGAGCTTGTCCCTAGTGATGCTTCTTTGGGAGATACGTTAATCAACATTGTAGTGTTCCGGACAGAGAAACAAAAAATATTAAAGCAACTAGACTAAAATAATTCCTTGTTCCTATACCTTAGCACCAGGTAACAAAGTGCTTAGAGGTAGAGCTGCTGTGGGGGAAAGCCACAGGCTCTGCAAAATCTGTGGCCTTCATGTGCTGTCATATAAATTGTCATCACAACAGGTATTTGTTTACTGGCTTCATCGGAGAAGCTGAGGACATGGATGGGCATAGAGATTAGTTTACTCCTCCAGAAGTTCTAACTAGAGGAGCACTACATCACATTAACTATGAAGTGTGAGGAAGTTTCAGTTGCAAGTTGTGCATTCTCTTCCTAAATTAGGTAGACTTCAGTTTTCTCTGGCATCTTCTGAAAGCACTGCCATTTAATATCTGCCTCTTAAGAGTTGTGTCCCTGAGTATTACAATAAAATTCAGAAAGATGACACCAATACTGTAATATAAAGCAGGTACATTCCCAAGAATGACTACTAACTTTCTGTGTCTGTTGCTTTTCTGCAAAGAAGAAACAGTGGTAATTAAAAAAACTAAGGAGTCCAGCTGGAGAAAAAAAAAAAAAAGGACCATGGAACAGTGGGACTGAAAAATATGTTCTGTTCTACATACACAAGATTGGAGGGGGGAGAGGTTTGGGGTAAAATATGAAAGCCTCTTTAGTGTTTGCCACTTGTGAATTATGCATCTCACTCTCAGTAGTAAGCGTAAATACATAATTCTAATCTGTTCTTATTACTTATTTATAACATGCACTAGAATGTAAATTCTGTGCCTCCTTTGTAGAAGCTTAATGTGTTAGTTAAGGTGTGCAGATATTTCAGGGAGCCTATATAGACAACTTTCTTGGCTTAGCACACTGTTGGCAGTGAAAGGGCATAAACTTCCAACAATAAATTAACTAGCTCTCCCCCTCCCATTTACAGAAGAAATATATACAGGATGTAAGAAATAAGGGAGAAATAAGGGACAGGATCAACAGATAATAAGAAAAGCATTCATTGTGAAATAAACTACTCTGCATTATTATTATTTATGATAGTTACTGTTATTAATAAGGTACACGTGGGATAGAGAAAAAACCTTGCAACAACCACTGAATTTATGAGACTGGGGACAGATGCATGCTCTTTCTTTTATATCTCTGTCACTGATTGATTTGTATTTTTCCCTGATGATGGTTTATGCCATTATAACTGTTTGGTGACTCCTTACTATTGAGTTATGGTTGCAAAACACTTCACAAATGAGAACAAGCCTCTGAGCATTATATCCTAATCTGCACATCCTATAGATACACCATAATACAGAGCAGATGACTGCACCACCTGTGATCTGTGTACCCACAAACATGATTTATTCTGGTAATCCCAGTTTAATGCATCACATCTGATTGTGGCAGTTATGTTATCTGATGACATTACAGACACTACATGACATAACTGGGTAGTGCAACATGTTGAGTCAGAAAAAAACTTTGGGCTTTTCAAGATTTTGTTTGGGTTTTTGTGTGTGTGTGTGTGTTTTGAAAATAAATATAGAGGAATTAAACTTGAAAAAACAAAGGTGAAAAAGATACTCTAATAGTTTCCCCCAACCGCATTTATCAACCATATTAATGACTCAACAACCGGGTCTGATTGTTCTGGCAAGGCCAGAGGAGAGCGGGTTAAAGTATGGTACATTTCACTGTGCTGCTAATTCTGTAGCCAGTTGAAAATGAGCTCAGCTTTTGTAGTGTTGCAACAGTTTTGACTTGTTTAGGGATAGTGTTCAGAAGCTGAGTCCTCCCACTACTACCTTTGTTCTGGTACTACAGGAATGTTTTAGCAAAACCCTTTATTCTCTGTCTGTAACTCAGATATACAGAGCTGTTCCGGTCCTGCAAGGGTGATTGTATCTCTTCTACAAAAACTGTTATATCGCATGATAACTTGCTTGGGTGGTGAGAGTTGTTCTCTATTCATGCATGCCTGGTACTATACAAAATGGTGGAACAAGTTACCCGTAATGGATGTAAAATGTATATATGGCTAAATAAACCTCATAAACCACTGATATGTAACCTCTAATTGATAGCAGTTCAACCAGCCATAGTCATAATTTTTCTTGTTTAGATTCTAATTTCTAGTTTGGGTGTGCTATCTCAAGTTTCTGCTTGCTTGATGAAATATTTTGTTGTCGGCTGTTTTGTTCATGAAAAGAATTGTTTTGGGATTGAAATAGTATTTTGTGATTTAGTATGCATATTCAGTTTTAGTAAGAAAAATCTACTTGTAAAATCCTTTACTTTTTGTCAAAGAAAATATTTCTTTCCTCCCATCCCTCTTTTTCTTTGCTTAGGCAGGAAAACTTATAAAATATACAATGTTGAAGAGCTCTAAGTAGTCTTAGATACACAGAGAGAAGTATAGAGATCTTGCAGGACTCTGTTCTGTAGATCTGCAAATTACAGGGATGGTTATAAAAATAATTTTAAAAACCCATGATGTTGATGTTTAATGTTTCTCCTCCAGAATTTCATTTGTAAAGATGAAAATTAATCTTCTTGTCAGCAGTAAATATTTCAGGATTTTGCGTGGGGTGAGTTTCTGTGAAAACTTTATTTTCTAAATTTCTTGGATGTCCTTTTTACCTCTGGATTATTGAAAGGCAGTTCACAGGAACAGAGTCCTGGTTGCTTTTCTAAGTAGCACTTACTACCTTGTATACCTGTATGGTTTGTCGGCATCTTTGTTCCCTTTTCTCAGATTGTTTTTTCAGATTCTCTTCCTAAGAGAATGTTTATAAGCCTGTGCTCAGGCCACTTGTTTGTAAGTCTGTGTTCACTGTCATTTTCCAGCCAGACTTTATTTTGGCACTCTGTAATATATGCTGTCCAGATCAGACTATTGATTTACATAAAATGGGTAGTAATAGTTGCTGTGTTACTTACCATATATTCTTATATAACTTAATAACCTACTGGCTTCTCCTATCACAGCTGCACATTCATATATGTTCTTCAGTGGGTTGTGAAAGGGGCAGTCAGGCACATCTCTTGATCTAATACAATTAACTTGGCACCAAATGTAAAGTGGATCTGAATTGTGTTTCTTCCACTGCAATAAGATTGGAATTACTTGGGAATACAGGATGTACTTCTGTTAGTGAGCCAAGGGGTTCTTGGTCATACAAATGTGAATCCAGAGTAGTTCCAGCTTTATAGCAGCAGGTATCTGAGATTCAAATTTGCAACGTAGTTGCCTAGTGCAAATATATTTTCCAGTTGTGAACATAAAGCTGAAGTAATAGAGAAGTAAAATGTTAAAAGCATTTTTTTTTTCCTTTTTCACTTTTTTGGGCTCGACATTGACTGAGAGATTGTGGTTCTTATGATGTATACTAACGACTCCCCTCTATTTAAGCTGATAGCAATACAGTGACTGAACTGGAAGCATTCATGAATGGAAATTTTCATTTAAGTCTTAAAATAGGGCTGTGTCTTGCCATATGACGTGCAAAGAAATGACAGAGAAAGAAATAAAACGAAGGTAGTGATATTGACATGACCATGTGCCTCTCTTCATGTACCTGGTAAAAATTAATGTGCTCTGTCCTTTTTCTGCTTTCTCTTCCTCTGACCTTCAAACTCATCTTATTTGCCCAGCTGTTATTATTGAAGTAAACTAGGGACACAATGCATGGTCTTAATTCTAGTAAACAAAGATGTAACTTGGAAGTTCATTAGGTTCATTTACTGCTGTACGTTTGCACTGACTGGCTATGTGTTGTTTTGGCAGCAAAAGAAGTTTTTTAAAAAAAACTCCCAAAACAGCTCTATATTTTTCTGATGGTGACTAACAGTGATGGGCCAGGGGAACGCTTTAGGGATGTTAGAGGAATGGAGGTTCCAAGGAGCTTTACACATGCACTGTGATTCTTTTGTGGTCGGTGACATAAAATGTCTTTAGAGTCGCACAAGGAATCAGGTATACTAATTGGTAGTAAAGTATTAACAGAAGTTTAAATGTCCTTCTTTTGATGTTTCCCTACAACTTTTTCTAAACAATATGGTATATGGCACTCCACATGATTGGAGTTTTCTTCAGCTGTGCACCTTTAGGATTTCAAGCTAGTGTGTCCTAACTGGAGGGCAAAACCAGCCTGGAAATTGTACCTATAGTAACTATCTCAGGGTGTGGCTTTAAAATAAAAGACTGTAATCCTTGTACTCCAACTTTTGTGATGGGTAAGGAATAAGATATATGTTTAATTAAAAGATATGTACCTTGCTAAGGTAACGTTAAAACTAATAGTTATACTGGGGGAAAAAAATAAAATGTTAATGTGGCCCTATGAATTGGCCAGGATGAAAAATGACATTTGAGGGATGCATTTTTGCTCAAAGTAGTACAAGAGTTTGGGCTGATAAATGGCAGAAAGGTTTTTTTGTGCAACAGTTAAGGGTTGTAAGAGCATAACCAAGAGACACTGTTACTAAATGTGAAAATAAATAGACTTTATAATCTTTGCTGTTAAAACATAATTATATTTAAAAGCATTAAAGTACTCTGGAGCTACCACTTTTCCAAAAGTGGAACTGTAGTTCTACTGCATGTGACATCTTCATTAATTGAAATTATTGCAAATTGAAGTGATTAATGTACCTTTTGTTTCACATTTGTGCCAATTGGTTTTTCTTCTTGAACATAACTATTTTGCACAGTCCCACACATGACTGTTATGTTTTTGGTGCTCCAATATGATATGTGGTTTTGACTATGTTCTTTAATTCCTCAGATGGGGCCTGAAAGTTGTACCTTTCCTGAACTTTTCTGAGCTGAATAAATCTCAAGTGGAATGAAGACTTACTCCTTTAGAACTAATTTGGAAACTTAGTGATACTTACCACTGAGCAAATATTTTCCAAACCAAATCAGCATTTGTTGGCAAGCTAGAAGCCACATAGTTTTGTCCATATGCCATTGTGTCAAAGGCTTTGCTGGTTAGAGAGCAGAACAGGAGCTTATGGTATTTCTTGCAAATAATTATCTGTGACCCTGAATTTGTTTGTCTCTATTTCTTGCCCTTGTTTTTAGAGGCTCTACCAAATTCTTTAATTCTTCTTCTGGAACCTTCTTAATTATTAATTCATATGTGGCAGAATTCCCTGTTGTCTTACAAGGTAGCTGTTTTTATAGAATCATAGAAATGTCTGGGTTGGAAGGGACCTCTAGAGGTCATCTAGTCCAGCCCCCCTGCTGAGAGCAGGGACATCCTCAACTACAGCAGGTTGCTCAGAGCCTCATCAAGCCCCACCTTGAATGTCTCCAGGGATGGGGTCTCAACCACCTCCCTGGGCAACCTGTTCCAGTGTTCTACCACCCTCATGGTAAAGAACTTCTTCCTTACATCCAATCTAAATCCACTCTTTTCTAATTTAAAAGCATTGTCCCTCATCCTTTCACTCCAGGCCTTTGTAAACAGGCCCTCTCCAGTCTTTTTGTAAACTCCCTTCAGGTACTGGAAGCTGGCTGTTAGGTCTCCCCGGGCCTTCTCCTCTCAAGGCTGAACAATCCCAGCTCCCTCAGCCTGTCCTTGTAGGAGAGGTGTTCTAGCCCCCTGATTAATCCTGTGACCTTCCTCTGGACCCTCTCCATCAGGTCCATGTCCTTCCTGTGGTGAGGGCTCCAGAGCTGGACACAGTATTCCAGGTGCAGTCTCACCAGAGCAGAGTAGAGCAGCAGAATCACCTCTCTTGATCTGCTAGCCATGCTTCTTTTGATGCAGCCCAGGACGTGATTTGCCTTCATATGAGAAAGGTCATCTGTTGCTAGTTTATACAATTAGGTACATGAGCATCCTGTTTTCTTTGCCTTGATTGAGTTGCCTGAAGTAGGCAAGTCATGTCACTTGTGACGCCCTGTTTTTTGGGAAATATTTTCAAGGGGGTGGTAAGTGTGGCATCAGATTCACAGGAGATCTGTGAAAAAGATGCAGCATCAGTATAATACCTTCCCAGAGAAGGCTGTACATCAACGACAGTTCTTCGAGAGTCAATAAAATTAAGTGATTGGTGCTTTATAAATACAGAATGCAGGATGCACTGTACTGAAAGTTATATATGAGTTATCACTTGCTTTCAGAAAATGGTGGAATGGAAGGAACTGCTAATGATGTCTGATGGAGCAAGCCTGATAATGATCTTGGCACTTAATGAATTTGATTTTTCATTTTGGTAGTGCATAAAAGTCAGGTGGGGCCATCGTTGTATTTGGTGATGCAGATTTATGGTCCCAAAGAGTTTACTTTCTAATTAAATATTAAGTTACTGTGAGTTAATTTAACAAACTATGTAAAAGAAGATGAGAGAGCAGAATAAGGGTGTGAGTAATGAGCTGAAGTAGCCATACAGTCTACCTACATAAACATGGTGATTGGAATTCACTGGAAGTTTTTCATCTTCATACTCTCTCAGCAGGTTTTCTTTGTTGTGTGGCTAACAATCCCTTGCTACAGTGCTGTCGTATTATTTTCCTTTGAATACAGCAATGGGATAGCTATTGTCTCAATTATTTTCCTGAGAAAAACTATGTGGGGTTCCTTACGCAAGTCACGTTTAAAGCAAGCACTCACCAAGAGAAGGCCTTGCCATTTCTGATCTTTACAATAGCTGCCTGAAACCAGAGAGAGGGGAAATAGGGTGGAAGAGGGGAGGAAAGAAGGGTATGTGACTCTCTTGCTGTAAACCTGAATATAGAATGCTGCATTTTACAGATAAATTAAAACATTGTAGACATTGCTAGCGTATTATTTTTGGACTGTGATATATTCTGACATCTTGACATTAAAGCTCATGTTCTGAGTTAAGCTCTTGAATATCTAATTTTGGGCTTGGGTTTTTTGTCGGTGTGTGTTTTTTTGTTTTTTGTTTTTTTTTTTTTTACTTCACTATGTTTTTCTTCTCTCTTAGTAACATCTCTCAAATTCCATGCTAAAAGTAGCACTGTAGTGTTGCATATTATCTTTCAATGACTATCCATTAAATTTGATCAAAGCAAAGTGAGTGTTCTTATTGACCATGCAAACAGGGTCGTTCTATATTCTTTCTGTCTCGTGCATTGATTGTGCTATCAGGACTTATGCTGGTGGTTATTAGAAACTAGATATATACCAACCACTATAGTTAGATTTACCATATTTAACGTAGCTACCTTGGTTAGTGTGGGAAGTTCCACATATACCACTTATAATATAAATGTAGTGGTATGCAAGTGTCGATTTTAATGATAGCCACTATAATTAGCAATTCTTTTGCTGACATGTGAGTTTGAAAAGAATTTAGTTTGTTTATATTACCTCTGAGGTCAAAGAGATTAAAATGCAGGTTGATCCCTCTTCTCCCTGCCTCCCCCACCCCCCCCACCCCCCCCCCCCCCCCCCCTCCCCCCCCCCCCCCCCCCAGCGTTTTTCTTTAGGGAAAGCAAATAATGGTATTAAAACAGTTACGTGCTTTTTTCCTTTGGTTCTATTTCTAATGTGAAAAATGCAGAATTATATTTATGGCCACCTGCGACCTTAATATGGTGATCTGAGGGAATCCTGTACTCCCAAGAAAGTCTCTTCTTGGGTTTTTGTTGGTTCCCCCCCACACCCCGTGGTGCTCTTTGCCCTTCTAAGTTCAGAAATAACTACAAGACTAAATACTGAATTTGAGTTTTTTCTTAATAAACCTCTATGATTTTTCAGCTTAGCTTTGTTTTGGTAAGAAACAAGTGATTTGAGAGATTAGTTATTGGAAAATTGAAGTAAAAAGCATTTGATATTATTTTAAAGAAGCACAGGAGTCTGGAATTGTGGAAAACAGAGGAATATAACCTGATCAAGTAAATGCGTAAAAAAAAATTTCAGTTTTTGCTGCAAGTTAGAAAGAAAATAATTGTCTTCTTATTTGGTCCATTCTGTAAATTGAGATCAATGAAATTCTTCCAGCAACAGCATAAAATCAATTGTAAAATAACATAGAATTCATGCCCTATATTGTAAATTGCAGTTTGTTTGACATTAATCACTGAGTTTTTCATGCACTGGGGTGCATTTTCTTGTAATGCATTTCTGGATGAATTCTTCTGGATCTATTTCTAATGTGTTTCAGAGTGATCTGTTTTTCATGTCCACAATTACCTACATTTGATCTTATGCAAATCATGCAATCAAGCAAATGGAAACAAGGCAGTGTTGCTGTAGGACCTTGACAAACAGTGGCTTTGTAGTTTTAAGAACCACCTCCCTCCTCATTCAGATTCATATTTGTATCTGTAGTTGTCTGAATCCATTGATGCATTATGAAACACTTTGAACTTCAAATAGGAGAATATTTTCCAAATCAGTTTGTGACAAAACACTGCATCAGTTATGATATAATATAATATCATTTTCATTGTTCAGTTTGTTAGTTTCTAGGTTTAACCTTCCAGAAATACTACCTATACTATATTTGCAGGCTCATCCAAATCTTGATGACTTTATAGAGAGATTTTCCCTGCAAATCTCTTGCTTTAAGTGATGTTTTTAAGTCTCTAATTTCTGTATTTTATTCTTCTGCTCACGCTAATGCAATTTTTCCTTTTAGACTTTATTGCACCTAAATATTTCAGATTCCATCGAAACTTTGCATTTGGCATTTGTTAGTCAAAATTCATTGGCATTATTAAGGCAGATGAGCAATAAAGATTCCTTTCATCCTGGTGACATGTTGCTTTTTTCCATATTTTATCTTTCTACTCTTTTTTTTTTTTTTTTAAACCTCTCCTTCCCTCCCCTCTCCTCTCAGTATTCTTACCAGTTGATCCTAAAGGAACTTGATGCTTGTATATCCTGTGTTTCCATTCTTTGTTATTCCTGTTCTTTCAAACTTTGCATGTTTCCATCTTGCCTTTCTGCTTTTCATTCCAGGCACTGAGACACATGTAGTAATGCATGGTAACTTTTTTTTTTTTTTTTTTAAGGAAAGGAAATAAGACATTTTGGTATCTTCTATTCTCTTAATCCTTGACAAAGTTTCTCCCTCTTCAAATTTAACTAGTTATTTCCAGAAACACTTATGCATGCAAGTAGTCTCAACTACAGTGTCCATCAAATCAGGGTTTTAGTACAAGCTACCTCAAAAACCCGAAAACTGTTCCTTGATAAGGAATTTACTTTACAGGAAAGAAGAATACCCCACCCCAACCCCCATCCCAAATCTGTGTACAAGGAACACTGTGATCCACTATAAACAAATGTAAAAGGAGAAATTAACTTTTTCCTCTTCTAAAAGAAGCCCCATAACACAGTCTCAACTTAGAGAGAAGAAGGTGTGTTCACTGCTTACAAGGATATGAATTAAATAGATGCCATGGATTGCTTTCAGCTTTTAGGATTGGTAAAAGGAAATTCCTTCTGCTCACTTGTTTGCCCACTCAGAGCATGTAGTATCTGATACTTGTCTTGCAGAATTCCACCTGCATCTGTACTTTTTATGGCTTCTCTGATAGCAGCTGCAAGAAACAAGGGAAATAAGAAGGTTTCTAGGGAGGGCAATGTAGTCAGTGCAGTATGTGGAGTTTACTTTCTCTGCTTGCTAAGCCAGCTTGAGCACCTGCTCTGGAATGTGCTTTTCCTATCTCACCCACATAAGCACTGCTTAACCCTAGTAGAATCAGCCCCATTATATTGATTAATCATGTCACTTGATGATTATTTATTTTTTAATTACAGCATCTTTTATTTTTTTAACTCACACTTTGCCGTGTGCTCCATAGAACAGTACCATAGAATGTTTTTCAATAAAAAAGTGCAAGTTCATTCTCTTCTCACACCAAGTGGAGTAAATTGGAAATTCCATTCCAGCAGAGAGTGGAGACATTATATGAGGGGAAAACTAATGAGAAAGAAGTTTGCTTTACAGCATTTTTGCTTTACTATTGTCTGTCATCCAATTGCAATTTTTGAATTTGTGCTCAGAGGTAATTTTGTACAAAAGGATAGTTTTATACTATTCAGCTCTGAAAACACTAGCATTTGTTATGTCTTGCAAAAAAAACCCCTTTTTTTTTTTTTCTGGCATACTAAAAATGTGTATCTATAGCATATGTGGTTTACTTGTATACCTTATACTGTTGCTGAAACCTCAATTGTAAATTCCTTAAAGGAATTTGTGATTTGTATTTTAATTTAAAAAATGGAAAATATTAGAAAATTATGTCCACATTACTTTCCTACTACATTTTTTCTAACCTTTATTAGTATAGGGAAGACTATATGAAGCTAAAGATCTTTTAGAATTTTTATTCATCAACGATGCTAAATTTTACTCACCATTTTCTGCAGTAATTGAAGCTCAAGATAGCTTCATAATAAATAACCACTTAACAGTTTTCTTCTAACATTAGGCAGGTTGTCTTTACTGTGATATATTTTACATGTTTAGTGTTCATGCAGCTTGAGTATGAGGCAAAGGGAGAACAGACCAGTATGAGAGATGGTAACAATGAGCTTCCTTTGTGTTCATGCTTATAGTGAAATCTTCATGGAATGAATCATTGTATGTATTGAAACTTAACATTGATGTAGCATACAGTGTATTTTATGTAACAATAATAATAATAATAAAAAGTATAGTCTTTATTAATGAACCTGTACTTGGTTTTCCGTTATTCTTGTTTGATTTAATCATCTTAAAGGTGTTCATTTGCCACTGTAGCAAATTAATATGTAGCACTGAAGAGGCTAACATCTTTGTTGTTTGGGTGTTGTATGTTCTAGTTTATATGTACTGTACAATGGGGTCATGTCCACCAAAGCATGCCCCATATACCTTATTAGTAGTCCAAATTTGCAGTTATTTGCTATCAAACAGCATCTATTCACTTCTCTGGGACAAATTTTAAACATTTAAGAGATATGGGTGCCTATTCCTCTTGATTTTCTGAATTCACCACCCTCTGAAAGTTAAAGAAAAACAAAGTAAAATTAATATACAAAGTAAATTCATATTCCTTTTTTCCCTAGATTTAGCAGTTTTTACGCCACACCAGTTTCTGCTCACTGCATGCACGCTTGCTGGCTGTACAAACAGCTCCCAGGTCACCTTGTTTACAGCACAGCTGCCACCATCTCATGTAGATGCCCCGGTCCTGATGGTTTTGGATTCTAGAACGATATATGTACAGTAAGTAAGGATTTCTTCTTTCCTGACAACACAATAGTGCATCATTTTATTCAAGAATTTCAGTGAGTTCAATCAGGGGAAGGGTTTGTGACATAAAATTAAATTTATTATGATTAAATGCATAGAAGTGATTAGTTTAGTGGTTCTGTGAACCTTCTGATTATCACTTGCCAACTTAATTTCCATTTTGTCTTTACGCAATCAGTATAACCTACATATGGGCATAGTCTCTGCAAACTTTAGTGCAGGGGATGTTCTGGTGATAAGCCCGTTTTGTAGCCCCTGCTTTGAGTGTTACTGTAATCATTTATCTGTTGAGTACAAATACTGCATTAGAGGTATGCCTCAGATTCATTTTTATGGTTGCACAACTATGTTTTCAAATTCTTAAAATAAACCCCACAAAGTCCCCTAAACAAAGCATTACATTTTTAGCACGGTCTGAATCGTTGCTGGTCTTAATCATATTTTGCTTTTATTTGCAGATGGAAAGAACCAGTAGAAGTAAATGGAATCCTAGATCGATATATAATTTATATTGCCAACAATGAGCAGAATTTTACAAAGTGGAATGTAATCCATAACAGCACAGAACTTTTCCTGGATTTTACTATTCAGCAGCTTTTCCCGGGTACTGAATACCTCATAAAAATAGCTGTAAGTTTTAAAGTTGTGTAGTAGATATGTAAAATGAGAAACTTGTTTGGATTTTGTTAACATCTTAAATACTTAATGGTTCATGTGTCCACTTTGTTTAATCTCTTCTTTCTGAAACTAAGGTCTATGAGCCATCCTGAACAGTAGTAGCTGTTTTGTTTCAAAACAGGCTTTCAGAATACTTGTATGTAACTTAAACTACAGATTTTTTTTCAAGGATGAGTTGGATAATAACTAATAGAGAATCGACCAGCAATATAAAAAAAGATTTGAAAACATCTCCTGCCCCCAGCTTACAAGAAAACATTGAATGTATTTGAAAATGTTAGCCTTTCGTATTTTGTACAATGATGATTTGCTCTTTCTTCATAAAATCTTTATGTAGAAGGAAATGGCAGAGAGGAAAAGAGTTCAGTGTAAAGTAGCAGTTTGTTGAATCAAAGCATTTTAAGACACCTTGGTGTTTTCATTGCACTTCTTTATCATTGGTTTTATTTTGTGATGAAATAGAGCAGTTTTAGCTCGCTAACAAAACTAAAAATATGTGCATAGAAGCATGGGATTGTCCCTTGTTTTAAGCACACTGTTCATTTTATAACAATGTCTATATAAGGATATTTGCTTTGATAAATGCCATAGAAAAATATTCTGCTCTTGATTATGAATAAATTTACATTTATGTAGACTGGGTATGCATTCATTTTTTCTTAACATGCTCTTGAATGTTCTAAATATTATACCACAAAAAATAAACTACCTTCAGGTAATGATAAGGATCTGACTTGAACTTGAAAAAGCAAGGATATTCAGTCTAATTAAAGCTTAGATTCGTGTTGAAATTAATTCATTTGTGCCTAGATATTTCAGCATAGTAAGTTGTATAGCATATAAAATAGCACCATGTCCAAAACTAAGGCAGTACTTCAATGAGCATTTTATGCCTTTTTAAGCAGGCAGCACTATCAAAAGAATTTGTGCTGTCCTTCCCCATCAGGAGAGCAACTGGGACAACTTCTTTTGGTTGCCCTGCCTTGGAATATAGTTAAAACAAAGAAGTGTTGTGTGGACTTTGTTTTTACATCATCAACATATAGACCTTTTCTAGAAGTTACTGAACAAATTTTTAAGAACATTTAATCTTTCTATTTTATTTATAATTTATTTGTTATTTTTTTATTTGTTTTATTTTTAATATTTCCATTGCATCAGTGATAAGCAGAAAGTAAGAATAGATAATTTCTTCTGGTGTTGAAGATATCCAGACTGACCTGTGTAAAATGCAGTGGTCTATGATAGGCAGGTTAGATCTAAATGTCCTTGCTGCTAGCAAATAGCAAGTCTAAAAGTGCATGAAATGGCCAATATCTTTGAGGTGTGATAGCTTTCTTAAAACATTTGGATCCATTGTATTTAGAACTTGTCAGACTAATTTTAGAAGGATGTAATATTAGAGATTTACAAGTTATGAAGCTTAAATGTGGCCAAATGTTATACTTTATGGAAGAAGAACAAGCAAACAAGCACAACCGCCCCCCGGAAAAAAAAAAAAAAAATCAAGTACACACACACCTGGAAATAAATTGAAATATTTAGTATTCACATATAATATTTAGATTCACATTTAATATAATCTGAATTTTAATAAAACTTTTAAAGTAAAAACAACAATAGAATATATTCAACACTGGAAACTGAACTAAATGCTTCCCTTACTTGGTTAGAATGAAATATTTCTATCAGCTAGAATCTTTTTCTTTTTGTTGTTTCACAAGTAATACTAATTTTGTTCTGTATCCATGCAAAAGCTGGGTTTAGTTTATGTGGGAAACTGGAAGTTGGCTTATCAAAACTTGCAGCTTACAACACAGGAATCGGGATCCTCATCAGCAGAACTTTCAGCACTTCAGAGGCTGCTGGCTTTAACTTTTGTATGACAGGTTAATACAAGTATATTACATAAAATTAACAAAATTGTCTTTGTATGCTGTTACCAATTTTCACAATTGATTACTGCCATTTAATAAGTAGTGATTGTATTTGTAAATGAGTGCAACAGCTTCTATATTGCTTCTTTCCAAAAGTTGGCAAAGAAGTCTTGCATTAGTGCAAAGTAACTTACTTTTGCTCTGTCCATGCTCTAGGCTGGATGGCTGTGAGCCAGGCCAGTCTGAAAGCAAATGAAAAACTGAAAGGCTGCATTTACTAGTGGAGTGGCACAACCATTTGTATGACCTGAGTGCTTTCATGGTTTAACTGTAAAGCTATCATCTCCTTACAGCCATGTTGTATGGGTAAGCTAGCTCAGGTGCTAGCTGGAGGATCACTGTGTGGTGTGTCAAGTTGTTCGTATCTGTCCCTTGGCTCTCTAGATGCTTTAGTATTTTTTTCAAATTTTGCCTCAGATCTATTTCTCAGTGAAGTTCAAGATGTCACAGTGGGGCTTGATTTACATGTAGGATTTCATGTCTTTGAGCATCACTGGATGTGATTGCCAGAGTTCCAGCAACATCCAGTCCGTTTGGATACACTGATCTAAAATCCCACTATTTAAATGTATATGAGCTGTCTTTTACTGGTTTTCATAAAGAGACTCAGAAACTTCATACCGCAGCAAGTTTTAGAGAGAAAAAAACTAAGCTTCATGAAAATCAAGGAAAGAATTAATGTGAAGGCTGCTGTTACTGAGCTCTTGAATGGAAAAGCCTTCCACTGCTGAAGAAGGCTCAGTGAAACTTGTTTAGCAAGGCGATAAGGGATGTATGGGGAAGAGGTCTTCCAGAGCTTCTCTTTCTGGATTCTTCATGAAGCCACTAGAAGTGAAATTATTTGAAGAATAGTATGCCTTTGCTGGAAGGATGATGTTCTTAAATATTTTCTTTATTACAATGCTAAGTTATCTGAACATCCATCTAAGCTGACTTATAAAGACTATCATGTTTAAAGTAAATGCCATTTTTGGATATTTCAAAAACTGAGGTTACATTCTTTCATCTTTATTTAATAACCCAGACTGAACACAGGGAATAATTCTGTAGTTGTGTTGGGAGTGTAATTTCCAATGAAATAAAAATAATCTCATTGTATAAAATAGGCTCTCATTTACAAACAGTTCTTATTTTTACCCATGGGGCTAGTATAAACTTTTGGAGTGGGGTAGGAAATTTCTTGACTGCTCTCTGATTTAAAACACACTGGGAAATGGGAAATTGAAGCTAACCCTTTCTTTCAATCTAGTATATTTTATTTCTGGACATCTGGACAGCAAGGTTATTTTTCCTTTGTGTGCTGGTGTTTCAGAGCAGACTACTTGCCCACTTCAGCACATGGGAGGCTTGTGAGAACACGGTTGATGCCTTAAGTTTTAATTAAGAATATGTCTGAATCTGAATCTGTGTTGAACTCTGGTTTTGATTTATTGCTAAACAATAAAATTAAGTATAAACAATAAACTAAAACAAAAATCTTGAAATCCAGTACAAAGTTTATATATTCTTGTATTATTTTTTTTAACTTCTTAGAGAACTTTTGTCTCTTGTTGTTGATGTTAGTGGAAGTAATCAGAAAAACAGCACATGTAAGGACCATAGCTGTGTAGTCTTATGTTTGTGCATGCAAAACTTTAAAAGCCTGTTATATGGGGCGACATGCACATTTTCTTGCATGTTGTATTGTTTCATAATCAAGCAATATGTAAAAATGATATAATCAACCTTTTCTTCTCTGGTAACTGAAATACAAATGATTTACTTGCTATACATAAACATGTAATAATAACTGTTACATATTGATTTATAATAGAGTGTTTTTTCACTATTTTAATTGCATCTGCACACCACTGTGCTGTCATGAAGTGCAGGGCTGTCTGAATGGCATTTTTTTTCTAAGTGACTATTCATCGAGATAATTTAAGTGCATTGTAAGCTGGTCAGTATATTCTGTGTCTGGAACTTGTGAGAGCTTTTTAGTCAATTCCAGAAAAAGTTCTGCATTGTAAATTTTATAAATTGTACTGTAATTTTCCTTAACTGTGGCTGCAACAGCAGTGGAAATGTAATTGTGATTATGACTCGGTCAAATGCAAAATGCTGCAAGTCAAACATTAGTATAATGTATAATTAGTATAATATACCTAAAAACTAAGTATCATGAGGAACATATCTTGTTATTTAAGAAAATAAGTAAGTAAATCTATGCTTAGAAAAGTATCCTTTGTGAAAAGTACAATCTTATACTAAGTTTAAATATGTAAAAATTATAACTTTACCAAAAAAATATCATTGCCAAAATCATTGCTATTACATTGAAGTATGTTTCTTTTGATTCATATTTTAAGGCTTGCACTGGAGGTGGATGTTCAGTAAGTGAAGCTAGCAGAGCTGTAACAGATGAGAGTACACCAGAAGGTGTTCCTGCTCCAAAAGCCCAATCATATTCATCTGACTCCTTTAACATCTCATGGACTAAGCCTGAGTATCCGAATGGTAAGTGAACTCTTTTAGCCTCAAGTTAAAAAGATGATTAGTAAAGGTAAATTAATATTCTAAATGGCAGCTTATATGTGGTGCTTAATTTTTAATGATCATTTTAGCACATAAAATACCTGAGATAGTATCATTGTCCTCAGCTATGAGATTGTGGTTTTCAGCCTGTCGTACTGTTTCAGTGGCTCAAAAGTGCTCCCTTTTGATAGTTCTTGTGTACTGCATCTTATTGTTTAAGGTTTTTCATGACAGCTGAGCTGAGGAATAGGCTTGGAGGATATCAGTCTAGGATGTTCATTTCACCCTTCAATAAAACATTAATTTCTTTTACATTACTTCATATATGATAAACTTTAGATTTGTGCTCTACATAGTCATCTTGAAGGTGTACTTTTCCAAGGCTGTGGAAGTTAAATAATACATTTTCTTTTGTTTGGAAAGATTTTCCTCTGTGAAATAACCCTGTGTAAAAGTTTTGAACAAATTTTACATTTCTAACAGTATTGCACAGTATCATATAGCCTTGGAATTCACCTTGATTTTGTAATCACACATGTAACAGTTTAAATCACAGCAGAGGACACTGCAAAAATGCTGAATTTAAAGAAACACTTCCACACCCCCCCCCCCCCCCCCCCCCACCACCCACCCCCCTCCCGCACTCACCACTCTTCTT
>JANIJG010009187.1:104519-116345 GCA_024611175.1 Megaceryle torquata | reverse complement strand
TTAAACCCAACCCTCCCCCCCCCCCCCCCTCCCCCCCCATTGGCTTATCATATTTATATGTATCAACTGTTTCTCACAGCGCTTTCACATATATTTCATTTTTCCCTGCAAGTTTTTCCCCACTTTCAGCTGTGGTAGAGCACATCCCACTTGTAGAACTTCACCATAAGGCACTTTAAATGATGCCCAGAATTTGATGATTGTAAAGCTACATATCTGTATGGTCTTACATTACTTTTAGAAAGAAATAAGAGTATGTTATTGGCTGTTAAAGAATGTATTTGATATTTTATGGTTCTTTGTATGGGAATTATATTTGAAGATTTTGTCTTCTAGCCTGTTACAAATAATCTGTTTCTAAAATCCTGTCTGCATATGTGGCAAAGGTTTAGAGGAGGGCTAGGAGGAAGGAAAATGTTGGAGGGGTAAGGTGTCAGGGTGGGGAGGAATGGGGAGGGAAGACAGGAAGGCCATGCATGTGACTTAGTGAATATCTGAATAATTTTTGCTGGAGCACCACTCCTATGAGGACAGACTGAGAGAGTTTGGGTTGTTCAGTCTGGGGAAGAGAAGGCTCCAGGGAGACCTTATAGTGGCCTTCCAGTATCTTAAGGGGGGCCTACAAGAAAGCTGTGGAGGGACTTTTTAAGCTGTTGGGCAGTGATAGGGCTAGAGGGAATGGATTAAAACTAGAGATAAGTCAATTCAGGTTAGACATTAGGAAGAATTTCTTCACCATGAGGGTGGGGAGTCACTGAAACAGGTTGCCCAGAGAAGTGGTGGAAGCCCCATCTTTGGAGGTTTTTAAGACCAAGCTGGAAGGAGCTCTGAGAAACCTGATCTAGTGGGAGATGTCCCTGCCCATGGCAGGAGGGTTGGAACTGGATGATCTTTAAAGTCCCTTCCAACCCTGACAATTCTATGATTCTATGAAATGGGTTGGTTTTGTTTTGGTTTTTTTTTACACGTAAAAGTCCATGTCATGACCTGATTGTGTTATCCTTGCATTGTGGGAAAAAATCCAAGTAGTTTAGTGAGTGGTTTACCTAAGAAATTAAATATAAATACACAAATATATATATTTGTGTATGCATATTAACAACACAGGATAAAGACCTATAGTTTGATAAGCAAATTCCTACAGGCTTACTTTAAAACAACTAAAAGATAGGATATATACAACTAAATTTGCATATTGTATTTTGTTAATACAGAATTTACTATATTAAACTTAGCTCTCCTTTTAAATACAATAAAATGGTTGTTAGGAAACAACTGATGGTGTTAGTGTACCCCCAGTAAGTTTACAGATGACACTAAGCTGGGCAGAAGTGTTGATCTGCTTGAGGGTAGGAAGACTGTACAAAGGAATCTGGACAGGTTAGGTTGATGGGCCAACCCCACTTGTACGAGGTTCAACAAGATCAAGTGTTGAGTCCTGCACTTGGGTCACAACAACCCCATGCAACATTACAGGCTTGGGGAAGAGTGGCTGGAAAGATGCCAGGTGAAAAAGGACCTAGGGGTGTTGGTTGACAGCCAGTTGAATACGAGCCAACAGTGTGCCCAGGTGGCTGGAAAGGACAACAGTATCCTGGCTTGTATCAGAAATAGTGTGGCCAGTAGGACTAGTAGGATTGTTCCTCTATATTCAGCACTGGTAAAGCTGCACCTCAAATACTGGGTTTAGGGCCCCTCACTACAGGAAAGACTTTGAGGTGCTGGAGTGTGTTCACAAAAAGAGCAACAAAGCTGGTGAAGTGTCTAAAGCATGTCATGTGCCTGGCTGAGGGAACTGGGGTTGTTTAGACTGGAGAAAAAGAGTCTCAGGGAGACCTCTCTACAACTATCTGAAAGGAGGTTGTGGTGAGGTAGGGGTCAGTCTCTTCTCTTAGCAAGTGATAAGACAAGAGTAAACAGCCTCAAGTTGTGACAGGTTTAGATTGGATATTAAGAAAAAAAAAAATCACCTAAAAGGTTGTAAAGCACTGGAACAGGCTGCCCGGGGAAATGAAGGAGTCACTGTCTCTGGAGATATTTGAGACAGGTAGATGTGGCACTTAGGGACATGGTTTAGTGGTGGACTTTGCAGTGTTAGGTTAATGGTTGGACTCAATGATCTTGAAGATCCTTTTGAACCTAATTGATTCTGTGATTCTACAAAATACAATAAATAGCTTGTTAACAAAGCTCTGAATTTGAACTGGATGAGCAGCAGAGGTGGTAGGAATTAGGGAAGCTTTATACAAGAAATTATATTCTTCTGTCCCTTGTACTTTCATCCTTGGACGCTGGAGCTTTCAATAGCCTTGATGTTCACCTCTCTATTTGGGTTTTGAACAATGCATTTAGGTAATCACAAAATTTGCCATATAGCTTATTTCTCTGTAATCCTGAGTACACCCTGTGTAGGCCTCCTGTGCGTATTTCTGCCCTTTAAAAATATTCTCTGGTATTTTCACATCTTCTTGCTATTTGAACCCTGTAGAGTATTTTTCCCTTGGTACTTCTGTTATTTTCTGGTGATCTGTGGATGTTGCTATTTTCCTTAGGGTCAGAACTGAAGGAAGGGATTCAGCAAGGTCTTCTGCCGCTGTTCTGCCTTAGAGGGAAAGGCTGCTGCTTTTCACCTGTGAGCTCTTGCTGAGTGGTTAAAGTGGAAGAATTGCTATCTTGTCAGCATTTGGCAGCCAGAAGGGCATTAAAGGAGCAGGGACTTTCTTTTTTCACCATAGCATGCTCACGCTTGCACAATGGTCAATAAGGGATATGCAATTTTTCTCTCATTTCTCTTCCTTCTTCATTTTCTTCTCATTTTTGGGCAGTTTCAAAAAGATTATATAACTAACGCATTTTCCAATTCTCCTACTACTTTCTTACCTATTTCCTTGTTTTGTATAACAAATAAAAAAAATTTTAAAAAAGTTCTAAAACTTTTTACTGAGCAACTGTGTAATCAGGAAAGTTTGCATTGTTTAGTGACTTTGTTTTGTTGATTCTCAGCACATCTTTTGGGCTGCCTAGTGGGCTGCTAGTAGCCACGTCATTTATGATTACTCTCTGTGTCAATATTTTAAAACTGCATAGGAGGCTGACAAATATCATGGTTGAAAAGACTGAACTATGAGAAAGACCAACAGAAGAAACTTTCCCTTCAATTTTCTTACTTCAGCATTTTACTGGTGTATTCTTACAGTCAGAAGTTCTAATGTAATACTTTTTTCTTTTTTTTTTTCTTCACAAAGATAGAAACTGCTCGTAAACTGCTTCACTTTTGACTTTGTTGGTTCAAACTTGGTCAGCTTCAGTTTATTAAGTGTTAAGTAGTGCTTTTTGAAATTACTGACCTTGTCTTTGTTTCTGATTGAATTGAAAAAGTTTGCATATAATAAATTGTCACCTCCTTAGTGGATCTCTGGGACCTTTCTTTTAGCTCCCTTCTCTTTTCATCCATGAGGTGAAGAAGCTTGTTAGCTGTTGCTGATGTTGTATGGGTATTGTAGGCTGACAGGGGTTTAGGCAGCATAGATTTTTACTATGCTCTCTTGATAAATATCTGGAGTTCAGCTGCTTGCCACCAATTTGAAAAAGTTAAGGGGGATTAATATACTCCCCCTGAGGCCAAGGGTGGCAAATAGGATTAAAGGTTACCTGTCTTCTTCATAAAAATGGTGAAAATGGGTGGGGGGAGTCAAGCTTTGAGATAAGGGATGTCAAGGGCTAATAATATCCAAACATGGATATTAAATTTCTGGGCTCCACTTTTGGTTGAATTTAAGGCAAATTTACATTATTTTGTGATAAAATTTCATTTCATAGAAGATGGGAAACGTTGCAACGAATTCTTTGATTAAAGTTGCTTCAGAAATGTCATTTATGTACCAGGTGTAGGAAAAAGACTTATAGAAGATGATATGCTGAATATATTTGTAATATGCACATTTTATTTTGTCTCATTTTTAAAGCAACAATAAAATGGTTGATTATGACATAGCCCACTTTACAGCATAACCCTCCTCTCTTTCTGCCGCATACATGTCACTTATGTAGATAGTGTAATATAAGCAACATTGATAATTTTGTTGAGGGAAAGGTATGGAGAGTCTCATAAAATGACATGTGTCGTCAGAGAGTCTGTTTTGAGCCTTCATTATTCTAGTGGCCTCAGTAAAGAATCACGTATTCTTCACAACATATCCATTATAGTCTTGCCATATACTTTGAAGTCTGCTTTTTAAAAATGCATAAAAAGTGACCTTGTCTCTTCTCACCAATTATAATTTTCCTTAGATGGTCACATCTCAGAAACTTCACTTTACTTTACTTTTGTACAGGTGAGAGATAAAATCAATTCTTGAGCTGGAATCTATCTTCTGAGGCTATATGGCATTTCTATGGGAAACAGGTGTAGTAAAAACTGATTTATAAAATGATTCAGTGAACTATTCCAGTACTTTTTCCTGCAAATCCTTGTGCTTGTGAGAGATGACTTGTGTTTATAGCCAGTGAAACTGGTGTAAGTAAAAGTATGTTTGCTTAAGATCTTACTTCTCTCTAGATTGTACCTTAAGAGTAAAATGCTTGTAGCACTTAAGATTTCTAAATCTCTTTAATGTCTGGAATCTCATTGACATATTATATGGCCTTACCAGGGAAGGAAGAGGGAGAAAAAGGGAAGAGTGTGTAGCTCTATATAATCAATAGAGATTTTGTCTTCAGTAAACCCAGGAATTAGTCTAGCTATCTAGACTTAATAATTATGAAGAAACCGCATTCTTTTATGGTAACCATGTATTGCTCACAAAGCCTTGTAAATCACAAAAATGCGCTGTACTCTTTAATGTTTTATGGATGGTAAACTTCAGGAATATCTAGCAAGTCTAGAGCAGTACATAATTTTTGGGCCAACTTTAAACTTTTTCTCAGTATTCTTTGGGAACATACACTGCTGAAATGACTAACAAAAGCTCAGTGTTGACCGGCAGGCTGGTCCTCAGTATAGATGCTGCATAGTGCTGTGGCTTTAGAACCTCTTCAAAAGAATGGTCCACTGGGGATTCCATAGAGGCATATATGACACCCACGTTAATATCAAATGATCTCATCATGAGTCATGCCATTATTGTAAGTATCAAAAGAATTAATAATGATTTGTCTGCTACTTTAAGGGTTAGTGCCACTGGTTTAGGTAAAGTACTTCAGTGTTGGGCTTTCTTCTCTGTAAAATACATCCTTAATGACAGTGTTCACATTTTTCCTCTGAGATAAATATAATCTTTTTTAGTATAGATAGAATTTGTTTATTTAATGTAGGGCAAATATCAGCCATTAACACCCTTGCATTAATGCTCTTGCATTCTAGATACAGAAACCCAAGGGATTTTTGCTTTAGGAAGCCTGTCAAATGTGGTAGGATTGATAGTGTGAGATTTACCAGGACTTTCTCCCACACACATGTCTCTGCTGTCTGACTTGAGTTCAGCTTCTTGCTTTTCTAGACGAGAAAAGAATCAAGGAGTCTGTGAATCACTTCACCATACTCAGCTCTGCATTGCTTTAACATATAAATCATTTGAAGTATAACTCCTCAAAGCTCAGCTGAGGCAGTTGTATATACACTGTTATTTACAAAGCATTTCTGCATTCAGTAGAGGGGAAAATCTTTTCTCAATTTCAAACAGAATCTTCCTCGATGTAGTTTCAAACAATTCAGTTTTAAGAGAAGGAAAGATGAATTGAGTTATATTGTCACAATACAAAGATGTTTTCTATAATGGGAAGATTAGAAAACAGCCTCCGAACCGAACTCATTTCTAATGAATCCTATAGCTTTGCCTTTATTGGCCTTAAGATTTCACACTTAGATAGCCTTTAAAAAAGGAAGATTTTCAGAAATGAGAAATATGGAGGAGTATCCCTGAGGAAAAAGATTCCTTTGCAAGCTCAATTTCCAAAGCCTAAGCAAATCTGTAAAATTCAGTATTTATTTCAATAAATTTGAAACACTGTGCATCTATAATCTGAACAGGATTCAAGCTATTCTATCATCCACCTTTGGAAGGACAGAGATTTATATTTCCTTATAAATGAGATAAATAATCACATGCAATTTTTAACTTCATATTAACCATTTACACCAAAAGTACCATTCTCTCCTCTATCTAAAAGTCTTATTAACATTCATTTTGAGTTTGCAAATATGTTTTCTTTCTATAGATTGAATAAGTAATTAACAGTTTACTTCAGGACTTTTTTTTTTACAGCATCCTGAGAACAAAACAGTAATCCATAGTATTTTGTGGGGCTTTTTAGAAAGTTTATTAAAACTATTTTCAAAAACAAACAACCTAACAATCCTGAATTAATGAAATATATAGTTTGCAAGATGCAGAAAATCTGAGATAATTATCAACAAGAATGAGTATCAGTGCAATGTTTTGTGTGAAAAATTGTTACTGATATATAGCAGTGGCCCAAGTTGTCCTTCAGTGTTTCAATGATATTGTAGATCACTTTTTTTTTTAATTAGGTCTAAAGCTGTTAAGATGCGAGATGACTTTGTGTGTCTTTCCAGTTCTTGTTTTGATAGTCTTGTGCTGAGTAGGCTGTGAAACAGTATTGCCTCAGTTTCCCTGATTCCAAGGTGATGTTTGCTGTTCAGAAACAAGATTGTTAAGATGTAACCTTTGGAACAGTGTAATTGTTTTCAAAAGCTGTCATTCACTTGTGAGGTTTTCAACAGTTATAGATGGGAGAATGTGTTTCTTCTAAGTGTTGCATAACAATACTACTTAAAACACTTACTGGCTGAACTGTAAACTGCTCAAAATACTACTGCTACCACCCTAATGTCTGTAGCATTAGTTTTCTTCTAAACTCTGAAGCTCTTTAGATACTGAGTGCTATCACATTGTTTTATAGGTATTATTACTAGCTATGGATTGTATATGGATGGTGTTCTGATGCAAAATTCGTCACAGCTAAGTTGTTATGCTTATGGACTTGCTCCTTGGAGTCTGCATTCCTTCAGAGTCCAGGCATGTACTGCAAAAGGTTGTGCTTTGGGGCCATTGGTGAGTACCTTAATTTGCATTCTGGGAGTGTAATAAATGTCAGATGACAGTGAATATGAGAGTACATGGTGATTATTCACTCTGGTCAGTACAAACCCATCTGGCAAAATGTGACATTTAAAAAAAACCCCTGTTTAAGAGCTGCTAACGATTTGATAGGTCATTGTTAGGCACCATTCCAAAGTAGAACATAGGTACAGTGAAGAAAGGCAAAATTTGAAGCTGAAGCACACATTATTGAAATTAAATAGAGTTAATATGTTTGAAAGGTGCAGATGTGTTCTAGCCAGATTTATAAGGATGTATATAAAGAAAGAGTTACTGTTCCAGTAATGAGCAAATTTCTATCTGCCTGACTGAAAGGATTGAAGTTAATTTGAGAATTGCAGAAGCCAGAAGTGGCAACAGGAGCAAGGAAAATACAGTGATTTGTAAATATCTTTTGAAAGCAAGTATGTGATCAAAATATTATACTGGACATATTTTAACAGTCTTGTACAACATCCTGGGGTTTTTTTGGGGGGGGATTTAAGAATACGGGAATATTAAATTTGACATGTGAAAAACAAGCCTTCTGAGACTTTTTCTTAAAGGTTTTTAGACGTACAGCTGAACTGATAAATGCAGTACAATTTCATAGTACTGTAGCTGATAACTGGAATAATATCTACTATGCTTGGTTTTGTTTTCAAGCATAACTGAGAATGAACCATGTGTTAATTCTGAGAAATATTTTTTTGTTTAATTCAGCTTTATGTATGCACTTTTAATTTTGCTAACAAGAAAAGGAATTAAAAAAGAAACACATTTGGGAGTTTTTCAAGTTGTTCTGTTTATTCTGTTTATTTTTCTCTCCTAATTTATAATATCACTCTACTGTGCTTTGGAAAGATCCTCCAGGTTTTATTTTTATTATATAATTCATTAGTCACATTTCCACTATTCTTTCCAAGATTGCTTTCTTTAAAATGCTGGTAACATTGTCTATCTGTAGAAGACTAGATTTTATAACCATCAAACATTTTATAGTTTGCTTTACTGTGAAGGATATTAACTCTTAAAAGCTTGAATGGTTTCTTGCCCTTTTTTCTTGTACAGAAAAATTGTCACAACTTCACATATACTTCAAAATCCAACCTTGCTTTAAGGTATTCTATGTGCAATAACCTAACGACCTAGTTATGGTTAAGACAAGTTGTTACCAGACTTTGCATACAGATGAAATATGTGTGTTTTCAGTACCTCTGTCCTATCAAATAGGCATCAAAGGACAGAACAGAATGACGGTAGTTAGGGTTTTAAAAAATATTTTTTAAAATTGCAGACTCATAACTTGATTATTGAAACAATTCAAAGTAGGGGTTGCTGTAGTTGATACTCATCTACATCTCATGATCAGTACGCAAGCTGTTTTCCAAAGCCGGTGATCCATCTCTAATCACAGGAATTGGAGTACAACATCTTTATTTAGGCTTACCTAAGTGCTGCCAGGAAGTTAAAGCACTGCATCTTCATTTGATTTTTTGGAAAGTTTTTTATATCAATTACAGAATAATCCAACACTTAAAAACCCCCAAACAAACTAAAAAAAACCACCCCAAATGTTTTGTCTCTACTGTAAATAGTATGGGAAACATCTCCCAACAGCAAACTGCTATGCTTCCAGCTATTTTCGTTGCTGATCTTATGCCCTTATCATTGGAATGAATGTGATGTGCCTATCCTAAATATGGGATTTCTCCAGCTTATGTTTCTGAAGATAGTTCTGAAGATCTTAATCAACTATGGGAGCATTAGCAGTTACTGTATTTTAATAACTTGGGTTTTTTTATTGGGGTTAGATAGTTGTTGTTTAAATTTTTTTTTTACTGACTTTATTTCCAAGTGCTATGCAAATTAACACATAAATTAAGAAATACTGTATTTTAACATCTTTCTAAGAAAGCCAAGGTTTTGCTTTTGTTTATATTCTAATTGCTTTTTGTTGCTTAACAAGGAATAAAAAAATGCATTATCAAGAAATAGTGCAATCTCTAATAGATTCTTGAGAGGAATTCAGGAGATTAGAAATTCTGCTGGTTTTGAAATGTGTTAGCTCTTGTAAGTGCCTTATAAACAAATGGAAGTGGTCAACACTGAATATTTGTCATTTCTACTTACTGCTATTAAACTTAAATTTCAGGTTTTTAGCTTATACATATGGTAGTACTTTAAATAAAAAAAAAAGCCAACATGGATGGATGACTGTCTTTGTAATATCCTGTGATTTAGTGTTACTTACATGATAGCAGAGTATTTTTTATTGTTATTAATAAACACATCTAAAAATATCACAGAATTGTATATAATGTTTAGAAAAAGAAATATGAAACAGGTTTTCTGTGCCCTATGTTTATATACAGAATGTATGCTTTTTACACAGAATATCTTTGAAATACTCTGCAGAAATGTAACTGTAGAGGATATTACATGTAGTGACTCTATAAACAGTTGTTTTGATGTTGTTTTATACTGAAAGAATAACACGTCATAAAGAAAAAACTAGAGACGATACAACTGCTACAGCTGTTTAGGATATGATAGAGATTACTACAGATTCACACTGTTTTAAGAGTATTTTAATCCTCTCCAGTAGAAAAAATAATTGGTATTAATTTCTCCATGTTTCTGATGTGGTGAGATCTGAGTATCTGCATTTAACAGCGCAACTTTACAGACAATTATTTTAGTTTAGAAAGCATAGTTTAGTAAAATTCTTCCAAAAGGATGTTTTTGACTAAAATATCCATATAATCAGTGTGGGACTGATCCAATAAATCCATGAAGCATCTTTTTATCTTTAAGCATTTACCTTATCTTGTTGACTTTACTGCAACTGCTCACCTATTATAAATAAAGAGTGTATGAATATAGAAGCACATGTACAGATATTGATGCACATCAAAGATATAGCCTGGCACTTGTAAACAATAAGCTTTCCAAATTTTACATGCTAAAAAGTAAAACATTCACGTTTCAAGGACGGAGAAAAAGTAAGTTTAGTTATTTTGATGACAGAGCAGGTGTGGCAGATTCAAAAAGGCATTTATTAGCACTCCCATGAACTTGCAGCTGAGAGGCACTTAGAAAGGTGTGAAACCATCTTATACTTTAGAAAACACCAAATAAATAATGTATGAGAAACAAACTTGTTGCCATAAATAACATAATAGCAAATGACTTTGTTCCATAGCACTGACTGTTTACAAGTTGTGAAATTTAAATACTTAATTTCTATAATATTGAATAAATATGTATTTACATATAATAATATTTCCTATTAATTACATTTTCCACCTCTTTTGTTGTATTTTGTTTTCTTCTACAGATCTACTTTTTACTGCAACTTAAATTTGTTAGGTGAAATTAAAAGTTAATTCAGGGTGCAAACAAGATTCTGCAAAGGATTTTTGTCTATTAAATATCTATAGTATTTTACTACAGTGATTAAATGCATGTCCTTATAGATGTCTTTTAAAATTCAGAAACTGAAAAACCTGCAGTCTTCTCTTGCTGCTTCTTCCCCTAACGCTAAGCTGAGTTCATTCATCCACGTGAGGTGCAATTGTGTCTTGAAGAAATGAATCTTTCATTTCTTTTCCAGTACTTATTTCCTATTGCTCACAGGGCTCTCAGTGTGAGGGATGTTAGTTGTTGGATAGCTTCAAACAAAGGAAAGTAAAATGCTTAAATTACCAGCAGTATTCATTACTTTTTTTTTTCCTGAAGAAATAACTTTTCTTAAAATCAGAGTTTTACACTTCTTATTTCTCCTCTGTTGGTAAACTGTGGCAACAAACTTCAGTCTCATGGTTGAACTTACAGGTAGAAGCTCGGACCATGGAAGCTTCCCCTGAGGGAACAGTTGATATATTTCCTACTGTTGATGAGTCCAAAGAAGTTCAATTAAAATGGCTTGCCCCAAATAAACCTAATGGAAAACTGACCTACAAAGTCCTTGTCACTGGTCTCTTCTATGCTGATCAAGGTATTTTTTTTTTCCTTTATAATAAGTCTAATGGTAGCATTAGTATTGCATTTAATTTTTTTAAATTCCTTTGACACTATATTTTTCTGCCTTTTTTTTTTTTCCGCCACTTCATTGATTATTTTAGAATTATCAATTTTATTCTTTAAGAACTGCTGCTTTGATTTATGGTGCTTTACATTTGTGCAAACACATAAATTGGCAAATAAAGATAAGCCCTCTGCACTCATTTAGTTTCTAGATATACACATGGAGTCTTATCTCACAACCTTCACTCAGATAAGGAAGATATACTCAGAAAACTTCAGTTGGTTTGCTTATATAAGTGGGAGCCATTCATGAGAGTGGTTCATAATATGGTTGATTGTGGCTATATCTGAAATTTATATAAGCTGCTGTAAAGAATTAAGGCATATAAACAGCCAGCTACCTAAAAAAGTATGCTATGAATTCTTCCTAAAAAGAAGAAAGGAAAAGAAAACCAACTTGTCATGTCTACATAACAGACTCACCAGACAGTACAAAAGCCTGAATAATAAGTTACCTCTTAAACATTATTTTATCGTCAGCTGCTGTTTAGTTTCCACTGGTTCATGTTGTAGGTCATTTTTTGTTTTGTTTTGGCTTTTTTTTTTTTTTTTTATTCTTATGTCTCATAAACCTAAATGTAACAGTTTAGTTTTAGATGAAAACATTGCTAAATCAGAGCAGGTAGAGTTAGACAGT
>JANIJG010009187.1:99519-102019 GCA_024611175.1 Megaceryle torquata | reverse complement strand
ATTTACTTAGTTAGATATCTGTTTCTCAATAAAGTAGAATTAGAGAGAATTGAAGCTAAAAAAACCCCTGAATAAATATTTAAGCATGTCAGGGCTTATTACAGAAGTATTTATAATTTGATAATGTAAGGGTTATTGTGTTTAATCAAATAGTTGGATTCATTATATCACTGTTCTTTCAACTGTAGCTTAACTACATGGGACCTGGGAGGTCTGCATTTGAACCAAAGATATCTCCATGTTTTTTTATTTTATTTTTACTTTAAAGTAAGAGATGTTATGCCTCTGAGGGGGTGGACTTATGAGATATACATTTTTTGAAGTGTGGAAATCCTTCTGCATAATAATAGCACCCGAACAGGGCAAAGGATACCACTATTGGAGAGTGATTTTTTTTTTTTTTCTAAAGCATGTTGTATTTTTATATTTTTACACCACCATCCCTAATGTATATTGTGAAACTCTGCTTGATGCATTGTTATCTTATCAGTGCCCTACTATAGCATATGGTACATTGAGATAGCGGGTTGATGACATGGAAAGTGTTTAAATAATGTGTAACTTAACACTTTCTCTGTCGTGAACTTGTTATTCCAACACTTTTAAAACCAGCTGATCTCATGCTGAATATTCTACAGATGTCCCCAGGCTTAGCTCCTTTTTTGTCCTGTTCCAAATTGTTCAAATTTCACATATGTATGTCTCTAACTGTCTTAGTATTTTATGTACAGTTTTTCCACCACATGGTTCTGCCATTCATTGTACTTGTATAAGATACCATATAACTTTCCATCCAGCTGTTTTTACAAATACGCATACCACACAGTAATTAAAGTGAACAGCCTGGAAACTTATTGGCTATTTCTCTGTTATAAGAAGTTGTATTTCATTATAGACCAATTTCTAATGGGGCTAGATCGTCTTAAATAATCTGCAAAATATTTAAAGTTGCTGTGGTTTGTTTGAGGGTGGGAAATAATCATCATCTTACAGTGAAAACAATGCGTCAGTAAAGACTACATGGGAATGCATAAAAGCAAGAAAGAATATTCTAATTCTACTGACTTCTTTAAATTCCTGACTTTTAAATCCAATATAAAGTTTTGTGATGCATGTCCTGGTTGTTCATTGTTCTTTAATTTTTATACTGCTGATGAAACTTATTTTTGGATTTTTAGATACCAGGATGGATAAGTCTTGGTAAATAGTGTGCATCTGGTAAACATTTATCAATAGCCAAATTGAAAGAGAAGGAAATACTATCATAAACTGATTCAAAAGGTCACTGTGGAATTGCAAGTATGATATGTAGATCAGGAGGAGATAGTTTGGATTTTCTGCCTGATATCTGATAATGGATTTTTTCATAGTTTGACCATGCTTTAACTGTGTATGCTAGAGAAATATCTGTATCAATTAACCTTTGTTTTATTAGTCAACTAGTTATTTTTCTGACAATCTTTCTCTGTGAAAGTACATATTAAAATACAAGAAGGAGCTTTGTTGAGTCTGTTTCACTATTCTGATCTGTAAAAGCATATTTTCCAGAAAACTATTTATTCCCAGCAACCTGCATATGGGGATCAAATGTAATTTTAGAAATTGAGGACTCTGTCCCAATTCTGCAATGCTCAGGAAGCATGTTATCCTGCAAAGACAAGTTGTTTTGCCTTAAGTCATTTAAGTCCTGGTGCCTTCTTGGAAGAAGACTTAAAGAGGAATTTGTTTTGCAGTTGCTTAGTCCAAGGCATGAAATACTAATATTACCAGATCACAAAAAGCTTTTCTCTCTTAAAGAGAGGTTAAAGTTCTTGTTATTATTTGATACATTTCCAGTTCTCAGAGGACTTTAGAGGGAAAGAAAGGTGACAGAGTCAGGCTTATTTCCCTCAAGTAGTTTCCTCATTCAGACCTATTTACCCTCAGGGTGGTTTAGATTAAGTACAGGGTCATTTTTAATTGCATCTGGATATCTGAAATTAAGTTCCGGTACAGAAAGAATCAGGTACTACCCCTTTTCCAAAGGAGATAGTTGGAGGAAATTCTTATCTTCCTACTTGTGTCAGATGACTGCATTAGAACAAAATGAATCCAAATCTGTAGTCCCCTGGATGTTGTGATGCATTTGAATGCAAGTTTGACATAAAGAGAATCCATAATTAACTGTATGTCCTTAGGGAGCTTCACAATACAAAGTTGCACAGTTATACTCAGAACTCTTTGTTGTTCATGGATGTAGAAAACAATGTACTTTTTTTCTCAGGTTTGGGTTTTGTTTTGGCTTGGTTTTTTACTTCTTGTAACTTCCACTGTTGACATATCTTCCAAAAAGCTTCCTTGCAGCCTACTTGTTCTTTTGGCAAACTGGAGAATTCTGACAGCCAAATACAGCATTTTCTGGGGAAAAAATAAAATAAAAATAATAAAAAAAAAAATCTGCATCTATAAACATATTCACTTTTGCTTATATACATTAGGTTTTTTTAATCTAATCTTTTTA
>JANIJG010009187.1:42344-99368 GCA_024611175.1 Megaceryle torquata | reverse complement strand
TAAACAGAGACAGACTATCTATTAACTTGGCTTCGACTAGAAGGTTCCTCTTATAGTCTTCATTGGTCACAGTTCTTTCAGTACAGTCACCAATCAGAATTCAAATAGGGAATGTTAAGAATCTATCTAGTGCATAAAAGCAATGTCTGGTGGGGGAAGACATGCCACCTGCTGATGCTAGCAGAAGTGAGGAGAGGAATGCTGAAGCTACTTAAAGTTTCTAGCCTCTTGCATTAATGACTTGAGAATGGAGGATGAAAATTCTGTGGGATGTTATCTTGAAAGATGCAGAAGGTGTTTTACATTTAGAACTGACAATTTTAAAAGAACATAACAATATTTGAGAATTAAATATATTTCAGAAATGACTTAAAACATTTTCAAGAGACATATTAGACAAATTTTCATAGTGAATTTCCTTTCAACATGGTTGTGTGCATACTTACTTGGAAAGATAAATATCTAAGTATAGATTTGCATTTACAGTTGTTGCAATGGAATATGCAATACCTGACAGTAAATAAAAAATCTTAATATTTGCAAGAAAAAATCTTTTACAAAAATGGCAGTGTAGTTAGTCCATATATGTAATCAAATAATGTGATTTATTTTCAAGACATTATTTCTTCAAAAACTTTTTTTTCCTCTTCTTGAGTAGTTATTAAGCCTTTCCTCTCATAGCTGAACATTCAAGAAGGTGATACCAAAGAAATCTGAATATATTTATCACAGTAGGTAAATATCAGAGTTGTGTTCTTCCTGCATTTAATCACTTTACCAAATATATTTATATTATCATATGTTCCTGTGTCAGGGAAAAACTGTTATAACAGGAAAAAGCATTCCAAATTTACTCAAGTAATATAAGATTGTGCAATAACCCTGTACATTCTGCAACCTGAATTCCCTAGTATTAATACTTGATTTTTTTTTTTTTTAAGGTGATAGATACAATAAAGTAGACTTTACTGATAAGAAAAAAAAAATCCTTTCGTCAATAAGCTGGCCCAGCTAGAGCAGACATCCTTGACTTTAAAAGAAGGGTAGCATTTTCAAAAGGAATGTGAACCTGAGAAATTGTGGTGATATTAATGATCCTGGTGGCAATTTAGGACTTACCTTTGTAATATATAAAGAATTATTTAATCTGTTTCTGTTTGTTATTCTGCTATGATGTTGCACAATGCCTAAGGTACCATGGTGCCTTAATGTTACTAATGCTGAGGACTCTGAAGCCACTAAGGCAAAGTTTTCCAGAGCTTGTCTGGAAGTATTTTCTGTTATAGCTCTCCTGCTGTTATTCTTGTATTATTTTTCTCATGGCCTTGCATCTGCAAACCCCAGTAGTGTTGTTACAGAGGATCTTCATGGGAGCAGATATGATGCTATGAGAATTGCCTCTCTCCACCAGTCTTTACTTGGCAAAGCCTACTACACAACAGTCGATAATAATTAAATGCTTGATAAGTATTATCCATTAATATACGAACACAGATGTTTAGTGACCAGTGTATAACACTTGCACCATGTTAACATGCTCCAGGCAGCACAAATAACGTCATCAATGGGAGCAACCAACAGGGAGTTTGAGGAGTTCCAAGTGGAAAGTATATATAGTGACACCATGAACAACAGCATTGGCATGTTTATCATCACCACCTCCTGCACCAGAGGGATACCCGCTCCACTCCCAAAGTAGGTTTCTTTTGTGGGAGCCCTTTTCCAAGTCAGCCGTTAAGGAGATTTTTCATATTTCATCCCATTCCTTACTCATTTCATCTGTCCGTCTCCTTAGCTTTAGCTACAGGCCTCACTAATAAAACTCACTCGTCCTGAAAATGTTGGAGGATGGAAAAAAAACATGTGTGGTCTATTTACAAATAGTCATGTTTAAACTGTGCACTAGAGCAGGATTTAGGGGTATTTTGGCACTGAGTAATGCAACATTTAAAGTTTGATTTACATGGCTAGAAAACTCATAGTTTTGCACTTAAGGATGATTATTGGGTAATGTTTAGTCTTGCTTTAGTAGATTTTGAATACCTTCACAATACACCATCTACTAGCATGATTTCCTTCAGCACCAAATATGCTTGCCTTTTATATTCCTTGGTTCGGGTGTCTCGGAGGAAAGTGAAATGAAAACAGTCTCTAATATCTGCATTGGACTGTTTCTTTGGTGAGGACTCTAGCATCATACTGCAGATAGTGTTTTAATTGACCTTCTGCATCTCTCTATTCACATAGTTATGTTTTTATCACATGTACATTGGTCTGTATTGTACCACATAACTTATTGGTTTTCATATTATAAAGCAGATACATAAGGCTGAACCCCAATTCTGTGAGGAGTGTATTATCATCTCTTAATGGGCTGAAATTCCTAATGACCGCCAATAGCAGGATAGTCTCTGCTCCTTTGGAATAGTCTAGGGAATAACAGCAATCTTCTGGAGGTGATGCTGGTAAACAGTATTGAGTAAAAGGGAATTTGCCAATCAGTTCTCCTATGAAAACAGTCTTTTAGTTAATGAATGTCTCCCAGAGTTTTTAACCTGAGTGAAGGCTGAGGAGTCTACAGTGACAGTGTTTAGGTACCTATGATAAATGCTAAATGCAAAAAAATATTTATGACATTGGAAACAAAATTATTACTGTCAACAATGGAAATACATGACCCAAACAAAACATATAGAGTCTGATCAGAGCTTCTGCAGAGGAAGAAAATGCCTTTGGATACTTTTATGTGTTGTTTTCATATAAAGATGCTTCTCTTTAGGGACTAATGGAAAAACTGTTTTCTCAGGTAGAGGAAGCATGATGAAAACTGGGATTTGACAAGCTTTGCCAAAGTTTTTATTTGAACTGTATAAGGGATGATCAAATTATGTTTTGACTGTGTAACTTGGCAGGTGTTATACCAGAAAGATCAACATACTATGATAGGTCATCCTTTTACAGAGATGATTGTGTGTGTTTGATATGGCCATTTATGTTACTCTACATGTTTTTGCCCTAAATAGGCTAGAGGGAGCTACTTTATAAATACATCAAACACTCACCTGAGTGATACTGTGGTTCTTTCAATCTATAAGTGAATCATTTATGATGCCTCAGATAAGAGGACTGGAAAAAGCCAAAAGAATGTCTTATGTCAAATGAAAATCCTAGTCTAGAGTTTCATTCCTTCCGAAGTATTACAACTAAGTGTAATGGCATTAGACAGTATTGACATTTTTTATATGACTTCTCTCAGCTAACTCAGCATTCTGAAAAAATAAATAGTGTTTTCCCTTTGTGATTGAAAGGGTTAAATAGTACCAATTCATTACCACTCACAAAAGGATTTATTTTGTTCTCATAAATCAGTTTTATTCCACATTTTTATTATTCCCTTGGGTCAGCTGCTCCAATTGAAATCAATACAAGTGCAAGTGACACAATCAATCTAGATATTTGATTATGGATTTGAGACTCCCAGTTCTGCTCTGTGTGTTTAGCTAGTCTCCTTCTGATAGTGTCCCTGGAGAATGGAAAATTCTTATTGGCATCCATGAATTATGGGCATAGATTCAGAAACCAGATACTGTGATAATCTCCATTTATGTACTGCTGCAGCTAGATAAAGAATGTTCTAACTAAGGAAAAACAAATGTGAAGATTTTAAAGCTAACTGTTTCTGACTTTTTTTTTAATTTGAAAAATCTCTTCTAAATTAAACTTTATAAAGTCTCAGCCTTTGTCTATAAAACCTCTCAAACAAAATAGATTAGATCAATAATTATATGCTTTGTCATCAGCTTAACATCATAAGTACAGCAAATGTTTTTGCTATTTGATGCCTTCTGGTCATTTACAGACAATGTAATATTATGTCACCTGGGATACTAAAATGTCCTGGGACACTTTCTCCTGTTCATGTTGGGATAAGAGCACCTGGACACTGGAAGCCTGTGTGAAATCCCTATAAGTTGGTTCTTCTCTTGGAATGCTTTGCAGACTTGGGTGACCTCACCCTATTTTATGATTTCTTTAGGTCATGGAGTGAGTTATTACAGTGTGTGCCTACAACACTTAGTACAGTGGAGGGGTGTGCGTGCATGTGTGTCTAAATGTAATGTCTAAATGAGACAGGCTCAGTTGCCAGACTGACATTTCTCTTTTTATGGAAGAGTAATGAGAAAATGTAAAACAGTAATTCATAATTAAAAAAAAAAAAAAGTTATTTCTTGACAGTTTCATCTACAGTTTCAGAGCTTTTAAGTTGAAAGCCTCATGGCTCTGAATTGGAAGCTCAAAAGGGTAATGAGACCACACACAAAACATTCTTCTTTCCCTGCCATTGTGACAGAGCCTAATCTCGGCTGCAGTCATTTACTCTAAATGTGGCAAATTCTGGAAAAAAACCAAACAAACAAACCCCAAACAGTTTTTAAAAGTGGCATGAGTGCCTATATTTGTATGATTTCTTTTTTTCTATTGCAGTCTTTGTCATGAGAATGGTATCATATCGTACCATTTCCTGCACTCCTTAAAACCTTTGTCACATGAATAAGATATCATAACGCTAATGACTAATATACAGTATTCTGTGTCTGCTGATACTATACTGTACTACTGTGACCTTTGCAATATTATGTATTCTGATTGGCTGTCCATTTCACCTCTTCTCCACAAGTTAATAAGGCTGTAAAAAGGAGAGAACTTGAAATAGCCAGCCAGTCAAATTACAGAATATTGAAAAGGTCAGAGCAGTACAGCACACAGAAAAAAATTATGGAATATATGAGGCATTAAAATTCTTGTGACAATGATTATAACAAGAATGGAAAAGGATACCCATTTATGTTATTACAATCTAGTGAACCCCATAGGATGATGGACCCAGGACAGCAGTAATTTACGCACCGCCAACCCACAGAAGCTTTATTCACCCATTTACAGGGGTACTCAGTCGCAGGAATGCATGTCTGCTTAGGAGCCTCCTTCAGAGTGTCCACCCAAAAGCACCGTGAACCTTCAAACAGAAAAACTCACCAAGTAGAGTGATGTGTGAAACTTAGCACTTTTAAACAGTGATTTGGATGGAATGTGTATTTGTATATCTTTTTAATGTAAGCATGTTTTATTACTTTGTTTTAAGCATACATAGTTTTTAAGTATGTGTATGGATATTCTTTAGCCCTAATTTCTTCATTTGGGTAATATTTTCTTGGAAAACTGAGATATTTTGATCTAATATAAACTAGCAATAAGCTAGGAACAACACAGGTTTTTCTCAAATACCAGACTTAGCCAAAGAAGTCCCTTAGAAATACTTCCTTACTTAGGAAATACTTAGAAAAAGCCTTTCCTGTCTGTGAACTGTTTATTCTTTTCTGAGCGGTCATAGAAGACGGTGGCTCTAAAGCCCCTTCCACCTGAATTCATCATTTAGTATGGATGCTTGCATGTCTAAGTGTTTTAGGACATGGTGAGACTCTTCTAGGAGTTTGTTTTCCGTCTCCTTAGTTTGTTCATGTTACCTGTGTTTTGAGGGGATCTTTCTTGCTTCTTGGAGTGCTGCTGACTGTTGATGGCAGGAGTTACAGGGCAGAAATGTGCAGGAATAAGGATGTATTCTGGTAGAAACCACTTGTCTGAAGTAAAACAATGTCTCTTAGGAGTCTCCCAGTGTCTGAGGCAGCTGCTGTTTAGGTCTGCAGCAGACTTGCTGGTAGGATAAGGTAGGACTTGTGACCAGGATGGAGAGGAAAACACACATGAAAAATGGAAAAAGAGAGGCCTCACCCACTTATACTAACAAATAGGGTCCACACTGAAGCAGTCTCTACAGGAATGGCACAGTGTGATATGACAGTGTTATCACTATATCACTTTCTCTCAGGCTGAACCTATGTGCCTGCATTTTCCAGCCCACTGGAAGCAAAGTTAAGCAGTGAAAAGTGGCAAAACTGCATATTGCGAGTCATCCCCAGCAAGACCTGCATTTTAACAATGTTCTTCTAATATTTTACTTGCCAGTAGCAGTAAGTTGCTTGGTGGGGAACTGGGATAAACCACCTTTTGTATGAGTAAAATTTGTGTTAGAAAACTTGCATGTAATCCTCAGCTTTTTTTATTAGAAGCAGTGCAAAAATTTAAACTGCTGTGTTGTCTATCTCATTGTAAATTTGCAAGTTCATTTTTGAGCTGAATAAAATGGTTATGTAATTACATACTTCTCCTAATTATTGAGTAATTATGTACTTCTTATAATTGCCGAGTAATCACTCTGCTATAACTAGAATTTAATGTTACAACTAATTGTATAATTACTGTATATTAATGTTGTTATCCAGGCAACTTGGAATACAGTGTTATCCTTTTAATTTCTTTTCTGTAACTTGAAACTGTGTTTTTAAAAATATAGTACAGTTAGCGATTGGAAGATTAATCACAGAATAAAAATATCAACAGAGAAAGTACATGCTTTCATTCTGGGCTCATGTGGATGCAAATAAAATTATTAACATGTTAAAACTGTACTGTAGTTAGAAAAAGTTTAATTTCCTCATGAATTGAGCACATAAATTGCTGTTAGGGAGCCTACTTTTATGCGCAAGGTTTGAATCACTCCTGTGTGCTTTGATCTGTCAACACTGGATTTTTTAACTTTTCTACACATTGCAGGTGAAACATTTAAAAAATGTATCTCTTTTCACAGCCAGCCGAGTCATTAAGTGTTTCACTAGGGCCTTAAGAATGTATATGTCATTTGGCCATTTCTAATGGGCTTTTTTGTTGGTAATAAAACAGTAGGTGCATGTAGCAGTCACTTGACAGATAGAAAGTTGCAGAATACCGTGATAGATAATGGGACAAATGTGCTTTGTTGGGTTGTATCGAATCACACAGAGGTGCAGAAGGAGGGTTTGATATACAATATAAGAGCTGAGATCAAACATCACACATGCATTTTTCCAGTGCTGACTGAGAAGGCTGGGTACATAAGAGTAATCTCAGACAAAATAACTTTGCTTCTGCAGGATTGGTATGTCTGCATATGGAATGTGTAAAATGTGGTAGTTCTTGCATGATAAAAAGCTTGGTCTCCATTGCTGTTTATAAGATGAGATCCCTCAGGCTAATATAGAATTCGATGAAATCCAAAATGAATCCATCAGGTTTCTGCTTGGGCAGTCTGATACTATGGCATGGTGTAATCCAGGTAGAATTTGTGTGATGGGGAACTAGACTACAAGGCAGATTTATGAAAAGATTTTTATAAAACTGTCCCCTACCCCAAAAACTCAGAAAGTAAGTTTGATATACATTACCAGCAAAATAACAGAAAAGATCCTTTGTGCAGCTTTGTGAACATCGAAATAATAGAATGGGCTTGGACTTTTAATATGAGTGAACCACAGATTGTTTATAGGAATGCCAAAATTAGAGGAAAGTCCAGATCACTCATCTATGGTAAAATGTAATGTGATGATTGAAATGTTAGTGTACATCAGAGAAATATGGAATATTTTAAAAACTGCTAAAATTAATTGAGTTTAAATTATTTTTTTTAAATTCTATCTTATTTAGATTTTGTAGAGGACTGAGATGTGAATATTTAAACTTCTGCCTGTGACAATGCTTTAATTTAAAATAGTTTTCTTAGTTATATTCTGTTTGATCTTATTCTAATACATGTGGTTTCAGACTTGTGTGATTCTGATGTTTGTAATGCAGAATTTCCATTGACTTCAATGTGAGAGCTCTCCATGGAATGATGGATAGTAGTAATAATATTAATCATTTACATAGCTCTTTATACGTGCAAAATATTGGATAATCTTTAAAAGAGCTCTGCTTTACTCTCAGATGCATGAGTAAAATCTTCATTGAGTCAAAAAAAGTTGTAATTTAAAATACAATTTTTTTACTTTCCAGTCTTGCTCATCAGGTATTTTGGAAAGGCTTATTTTTGTTATTTTTGTAGGGTGGAATATTGTCTTATCTTAAGTTTGAGATCTTAAAAGGCTTGTAAAGGATATGTAGGTTGCTGTGGTGTCCTCTGATTATTTCCACTGATAAACTGAGTACTTCAAATCCTTGTTTTATCTTTGAGAGGACTGCGTGCTGGAAAGCATGTGTTTCTTGCTGCAGATGACTAATTCTTACATATGCAATGGTGTTAGTTTATAATCTCCAAAGGTAAGTGTTTTTCTGGTGAATTCAAGAAGTTTTACCAGTCTTTCATAGGCATAAGAATTAACCTTAGCATTTTGAATTTGCAGTTATCTCAACTGTTCTAGAACATGAGCGATTTCTGAAAGCTGCCTTCTGTTTGCAGTATATAGCAATCAGCTTTGCAACTGCATGGTTGGTTATTTATTTTTCAAGTTTTAGAAGTATCACAAACTGTTTGCAAGCAGAGAAGAAAATGGTGAATCATATTTTTTTCTTCCAAATAAGCCCATTTTTGGCATTATTGGTATCAATGACAACTTTTTGTTTGAGTAAAAATAAGAATTGGTTCATAAAGACACCAAATTCTAGTGTATGCAAGATATAATATTTCTTGTTCTCTCTTCCCCTGCCCCCTTCTTTTTTCATAATAGCTAATGCTAATTATTCTATTATAAATGATACTCGGATGTTATTCAACAGCAACAAATCCAACATATGGGTACCCATCAAAGGACTGATTCCATTTTCTAACTACACAGTGCAAGTGAATGTTTCCAACAGCCAGGGCAGCTTGCTAAGTGATGCTGTAACAATAGTCATGCCTCCAGGAGGTAAGTATGAAAAAGTACTTTTTCTGTGAATGTAACAATTACACAAATACTCTGTTGAACAAAATGTTACTTATTTTTGCTTCTGAGGACTGGAAGTTCAGAAGAATATGTTTGCATTAGTAGTCCTTACTAACAAAATACTTTTTTTCAGCTTCTAATTTGTCATATTGCTCAGTTTAAGAACTAGAGAATGAAAACAGATAGTAGTATAGATAACATATTATGTAGAGGTGAGAAGTGCATTATATACTTTTTTTTCTGTGAATGGTGGTGTTTTCTATTATGGATGGCTAATCTATTCTAAGAATAGAGTTACCTGCATTTTGTGATCCACTTTAGAATAAAAGTGCTGACAAAGACTATTTACTTGATAGACTTAGATAATTTGTTAATAATAGTAAGATAAGCCACTGGTAATATATTGAGGCAGAATTAACAAACTGTTGTAGCTGTAAGAAAGTGAATTGCAATGTACTGATTTACAATGAATGAGGCTCTAAGCCACTTTGATGTTATCTTCATTAAAATTTGAAATAAGTGAATTGAGTAAATATTCCCTAAACACTGTGCATGTATTTATTTTTTTTAATGAAAACTTAAAGTTACAGCTGATGCATGTGTGTTCCTTTTGCATTCTCTTTTCATGGACATCCTACTGAATTAGCTTTTGTTGCCAGTGGGAAAAATGAATTTAAGGCAATCTTGAGTTCTAAATTGAGAGCCCAGAAAACTTGATCTTGAAAGATGTGTAAGTGTACCGGAATAGCAGAGTGACATGTATGCCATTTGAAAATAAAATAAAATAAAATAAAATAAAATAAAATAAAATAAAAGGCAAACTAAAGAAAAAGAAAAGCAAACAAATCCCAAATCCCATAAAGCCTGCAGCTCAAAAATACAATTGCACTTGGAACAGTTTGCTTGCAAACAGATGGATTGGTTTTGGGGCCAAACCAACAGGAGGACTTCTGGAAAGTGAATAAATAAAATGCAGTGTTTGTATGACAGATTACTGAGTAAGAAGGAAAAGGTAAATTCCCAGCACATTTTATAGTTTTCCAATTTGATTGCCAAATTACATCTATTATTAACAAATATACATTATCATATAATAACAAATCTGCATGAGTTTTCCTGCTCACTTAAGACTGAGCACTGACTTTTCTAATCCCAGTGTCATGCTTCAATTTTGCATGTAGAAATAACAAAATTTGGTGGTGAAAAATTTACCAAAAGAGAAGGTAAAAGATCTTTAAAGACAGGCAAGGATGTGCACAAGTTTATGACAGCCATTAAGACACACTTTCTTTCATCATTAGATTGTTGTTGATTACAATTAGAAAACTTATAGCTTTGAAATTATCTTTTTTATGACCTTGTGGTAGTTTAAAAAGCAATACCTCATTGATTAAATAGGTTTTAGTTCATGCTTCCTTTTAGTTAATGATCTGAAAACATATTATCCTGATTTACACATAAAATCATGCTGAAAAGCATGTGGCATTCACTAGGATATGTGTGTTTAAGTAGAATTAAATTAGCAGTGAGAGTTATTAAAGGAATCTTCCATACTATTGTCCAGTGGACTGTGATCTGTAGTGAAATGAATAATAGATGAAGCAGTGCATATGAGAAAAGTACTCTCACACACACTATATTCTCAATATACATGTACACATGTATAGATGTACACATGTATATCTAGGACAATGTATGTTTACTATGTTGTTTATGACTCTTTGAATGTCATACAACTCTATTGCATGCTAAATTATTAGTTTAATGGCAATTTTCCCCTGGGCTGTATTCAGTGCCTTCATTTACAAACACTTTCTAAATCATTAATTTAAATCTAGATGCTACTAAAACCAGAAGGAATTTTATTTTTTACTTTACTTACCAAGATTTTTCTTTGACAGAAGTTTTGTTTGATCAAAGAGTGACAGAGGTCTCATTATATAGAAAATCACAGCCTTTTAATGAGTGTTAAAATGTAGCATTCTCTTCAAGGATAACAACAACCAAAAAAAAAAAAAAAAAAAAAATTCAAAAATTTGCATTGTGGAGAGTACTTCATAGAGTTTGATGGAAGGTTGTTTAAGAGGAAGAGTGATAGAAGACAAAGGAGTATTCCATTCTGAAATTACTGCAGATCAGTGATTTTCATTTATGATAGAAATTTTCTTCCAACATGCATTTTGTTTCATTTTTTATTTAAAATGTATCACACACAGTATAAAGCACACTAAATCTTTCATGTTGCCTTATTGAATATATCTTAATTTCTCATCAAGCTGATTTACCATGGTTAAAGTCAATGCTAAAAAAACCCTCCGAGAAATAAGGAATATATTCTATCTAAGCTCTTGACTAAAATTGCAGTGCAGGTTCAAGAGTTCTTGGAAAGATTAAAAAAAAATAAAAACTGAATCCAAATGTTAATCCATAAATATGAAACTTTCTTTTGACCCTTACCCTGTAGTGGTCTGGAGTTACTAATGGGGTTAGGATTTCAACTCTTAATGGGACTTGGTGCATTAGTGTTTTGTATGCATGGAATTCAGCATTCAGTTTAATAAGTGGTTGACATTGGTGATGTCCCTTAATTTGCTTAAATCTAATTGGCTCTTTTATCAGTCAAACCTGTATGGATTGGCAATTGATCAGAAAGGGTCAGCCATGACTGTGCATGTACTTAAATGCTGGAACCACCAGTTAAAGTCACTGTTGCATAATAAGAAGCTGAAACCATGAGAACAAATGATCTTCAGAGTCGGAAGGCAAAAGAAAGCAGAGAAGTTTTTCAGGATGTTCAAGTTCAGAACAAAGGCATTATGGAGTATATAAATTTTAAATACACTGCTTTTTGCCTCAAGACTTAAAGCTTTTTTTCCAGATGAACTGAAATCTTGTCTGAAACTGTCTTTGTTACATCAAAGAACTGCAGAGAAAGCTAAAAGAGATGGAAGAAGCATAAAAGGGCATAGTTTAAAATGATTAGTGACAAATTTCATACCATAAAGGTAGAAGTAAATTTTTTTGAGTTTTATATTTTTTCCATAAAGAATAAATTTGTTCTATTTATCTTGTCCTAAACTCCTTTGGCAGAAGTTGTAAAAAAATAATATACTAGCTAGTTCTTCACATTAATTTGAGGATGTCAGCCAATAAAAGATCTGGAGAACAAATTGTTTTACAATTAATTTAATTAGGTAAATGAATTGAAATGATGCTGTGGTTGTAAAACTGCACAAAACTGGGAAAAAATCTTCTGTATGGAGTCCTTGGTTATATATTTGTCTTCTTAATGAGTGCTATTTCTGATGTTGTGTCACATAGAGGACCCTATTAATGTAGGATTGTTTTTTAATAAGAGCAGTAAGCTAACAGGAAAGAAAGTTGTAATCATTACTGGTAATAGCTTATACTCTAGTTAAATCCACTTGTTCCCTTCCTTTGATGACAAACGCCCTAGTATGGAAAGGAATGAGAAGCCTTGTATTCAGAAATGAAGAAAGATTATGTTGAAAGAATAGGTGCAAACAGAGATAGAAGAAAGACAGGTTGCTGATCAGATGGGAAGCAGGAAGATGAAGGCTCAACCACCACACATCCAAAGCACAGAAGAGGACTGGATTCCCAAGTAAGGACAAGAGAGATGAAGCCTGTTGTGGATGGTAATTTGGTATCACATTACAGAGCTGTCTCTGTGTTGTTGCTTGTGTTGGGGATTACAAACTATCAACATGGTGCTGACTTATCAACTTTTTGAGGCTTTTTTCTATAGGCATGTATTCCCTATGTAAAATATAGAAAGGGAGATACTGTGAAAAAATATTTGCCTAAGCAGTGAAGTGTCTCTTTAATCTCTGCCATAATTTATGAAGTATATTAATTTATATACTCTGTCAGCACAGAAAAGTCTAGCTGTGAAAGATGTCAGATTTTGCCTTGGACTCTTAAGCACCTTCTCTTTGCTGGTCCCTTGTTTGAATATGGAATGCTACATGCCTCTGCCTACAAGCTTGGGCTAGTTCTCAGGAGCAAAAAGCGAGCCTATGTATTTGTAGTTGTTATTTGTTCAACATCTACAGAGGATGGTGTCCTGCAACCAAAGGATATGAGCCACTGTTAGTTTAGGTAGCAACACCTCTGAGACTGGATATTGAACAGCACCATAGGATCATTGACCTAATTATGCAAACAAATAAAAATCACATCATGCTACTTATATTCACATCTGAAAGAATCTGCCCATGCAGAAGCCTACAGGCCTCCTTAAATGAATTAATATCCAGTAACAAAACAAACTGACGCTGTTAGGCCAAAATTATTTAGGAAGAAATACCAAACATGAATATGCTAATTTTCCCTGTGAGACAGGTTTGGTTTTCATTATCACATTAATATTCACACCGTACAACTTGTATTGAGAGAATTTTCTTGACTTCAAATGCCAGGTATTTCTGAAACACTGATCATTTATCTCAATTCTCTCCTTTTTTGTATTTTTTTTTTTCTTTCCTCTAGATTTACACTAAAATTCATCAGGATTCTTTTTGTTCAATATCTTCTGTTTATATTTCATTTTTTTTCTCTTACATTCTCTTAGGTGACTTCTTGTAAAGGTAGACTAGTAAAAACAGAATTTAGAAATGGAAAAAAATATATAAATGGAAGGTAGATTAGAATAAAAAAAAAAAGCTTATGGCATAATTCAATTTTATTCATTGTGGGGGAAAAAAATTTAAAAATCAAATTCTCAAACATTTGCATGATATTTTTATCAATTTCAGAGTAATCTTATCTCCAATTTTGACAATGAACAGGAAACATCTTCAATAAAATTGTTGCAAACAAGTCAACATAAGTGGGATTCAGAGTGTTAACAAAGTTCTTAATGAAAAATAGCGACCATATGTTTTCTAGAGGTAGTTTAAGAAGAGAGCAGCATGGAATAGGGAGAAGGGAAGAGCTCTCCTATATGTCTCATCAATGAACTACCTAATTAAAGAGTGTCAATGGCAAGCTGTGTAAATTGTCCGTTCCAGTTCCTTTTGTCCAGAAAGATGATGTCATGGGGATATAAGGGTAAGATTACAGAAGTGCTTGTGTGGAAAACTGGGAGTTGTTCTAATGAAACAATAATTCTTCACTAACCTCTGCAGTATTTAACTGATTGTCATTTTCATAAGTTCTACTTTCTTCTTTTATTCCCCTCTCCCGGTCTGTTCAGCACATCTTTCAGTGAGCTCATACTGTGTCTATTCCTGGGTTTGAGTGGGTGTTTTAGGTGGCAAGAGGAGAAAGAAGTAAGTCTTTTTCCTGAAAGGCTGTGTCTTCAGACTCCGGCAGTGGGAGGCACAGAAGTACTCACTTTATGGCTCACTTTTCTAAATGGCAGCCAGTTGGGGCTCAGCCTAAGTCCATAGATCATAAAGGACCATCTCAAAGTTGCTTTAAATTGAACCTTGGTGTAAGTTCCTACTCAGCAAACTCATGAATGCCAGAAGGCAATGGCACTCCAACTATGTCTTTTTTTTCCTACTGATTGATTACCTCCTTTCCTTTGCCCCTGCACCCTGTCCTTTTGGGACTAGACAGATCTCCTATAGTTACAGCTATGCTTTTTCCATGTTCCAGACATGTATTTATCCACTCTCAGGTTGTGTTCTGTCTTCTGGAGCTGCATGAAACAGTTAGGGCAAGGAGATCATAACTGCAGTTTTAGTTGCCTGGAAGAACATGGATACATGGATGTTTTTTGCTTGTTTGGTAAGTGCCAGATGAGAAAGGGAGAACTTGTGCAATAACTTGAAATACCCAGTTGATCAGCTATAAGCAGGCAATTAACCTCATTGTAGAGGTCTCACTCTAGGTCTTTCCAAAAGCTTAGCCTTAGCATGAGGTCCAGGCAATACTCAAAATCTCTTAGAAGAAATCTGCAGTAGGCCAGATTTCATGCTGGAAAACTACAGCTTGATTGTACTTATGAAAAACAGAAGAATATGTAAGATTGAGGAAAATGGTCTGTTGTGGAATTTAGCAGCAGATCATTATTTGAAATGATTACCTAGCATCATATAAACCTATTTCAAACCAGTCTCAATTGTACATATAAAAGGTCACAATTTTGGTGAAGTATGCAATTTTTATAGAATTTTAAGCCTATTCATGGTTCTTGTTTTAGTTTTCATTGTTTGGTTTGGTTTTAATTTTTCATTCTGTGTAATTCTGAAATAGACTGTTGAGTACTCTAATTAGAGTCAACATTCTTTATGTGATAAACTAGGTTCTTCTTTTGAAGGAATTGTACAACAAAATTACATTGAAATTCCTAGTGAAAATATACAGAAGACATTTGAAAAACCACACCTTGAATTTTGGCTTTTGAAACACTTTCCATATGTATGCAAGTATTAGGAACTGTATTATTTTTTATGTTATTTTGCTACTATGATGTGCACTGCATTTCTAAAACCTTCACTTGGTTTTATTTTTTTTTGACAACACCTGTCCCTATAGTTTCCAGAAAAAAATGGCATTTTCATTAACTGTCAGCAAAGCCAAATATCTGTGGGTTGGGTTTTTTTGGTTAGTTAGTTTGTTTGTTTGTTTTGCTTTCTTTTGTTTTGTTTTCTGTCATCTCATTCTGTATTTTCTGCACTTGAAGTATCTAGATTATGGAAGTTAGCCTACTGATCATAAAACACTTGAGTAAAGAGGCAAGGCTTTTATTACCTACTTTGCACAGTTAAGGAAGCTTTGAAGTTCCTCTATTTGCAATGAACTTTGTAAGCCTCCAGCAAAGTTCTGTCACCCTGTTACATATTTGTCATTCTTCCATATTAAAAAAAACTAAAACCAAAACCAACCAAACAAACAAAAAAACCCCATGAAACAGGAAAAAAAAAAAAGAAAAAGGAAGCTTAAGGGGGTGGAAATAAGGGTCTCTGAAGATCTTGCCGAGGGTGAAATGTAGAAGGAATCAAATCACTATTCTTTTCCTCTCTTTAGCTGGAAGCAAAACCAGAGATGATCTTTCTTAAACATCATGGCTATAAAAGTGCTTTCTTTCTTTTTCTGGTTTCCTTTATGGTTAAATATAACTCCTATTTGGGAGTTTACATTCTAGATTTGGAAGTAGATCTGAAGTTAAATTTTAAAAAATATTAAACTTTATAGCTGAGTTCTTAAAAAGCTTTGCAGAATTAATTTTTTTTTTTCTTCCATGTAGTTAATTATTTGTTCTGGTAGTGTCTTAAGTTTGTCATTTCTGTGCTTTTTCCTAGTATAGTGCTTCTCATTATACTGATATCTTTGGGCTAGTTTGCTGAATACCTCAGGAGAAATAAGCTTCTCTATAAAGACAGAAAATGAAAGAAAAGGAAAGTTGAGTGAGAATCAGTCAAGTCACTGTTTCTCCTCTGGTGTCCCTATAATGCAATGATGTTTTATGCCACCCTCTTTCTTAAAAGAAAAACAACTATAAGAGACTATAGACCTTAGTGATTCATGACATTTGACAGTTTTCCCTCACTGTGCTTTTCTTTCTGAACATGCATTTTTTGTGTCTGCATGCAGATGTACACACATAAATGTGTATGATCTATTAGTACATGCATGTTCATGCATAAATTCCTAGGTTTTTCTCTCTCTTTTTTTTTTTTTTTTTTTTTTTTTTTCCCTTTGGATCTCTATGCAGGTCTTATTTATTCTTCTGGCAGTGAAATAATATGCTGTTAAATTAATTCCAGGTTAGTAAAATAAGAGAGAAAGTGAATTAATTTATTTTATGTTATGGTGGGATACATCAGTAGTGAATTATATTAATTCTTACTATTTGCATGCTGACATATTTACCTTTATGATTTTTACAAATATTTACTAATTCAGCTTTACAGTAGGCTTCTGAAGTGACTGAAGATAGTTACTTCCTTTTTACAGATATATAGAAAGGCAGGCATGTGTTAGTAAGAGAAGGTAAAAGAGATCTTTACATTCACCCATGTGTCAAAAAGTATAATATATATGTCAGAATGTTTGTCAGCCTCTCCTTTTGTCCTTCAGCTTGGACTGGGGGGCTGCCTCTCCACAAAAGTCACCATAGTTCAATGCAGCCACTGTGTACGTAGATAATGTGTGAATTCAGGTTGACTGATTTCAGATTATCTAAACAGCTCAAATAGAACATGTAGAAAGAAAAGAAGTTGAATGAGTGAAGAGATGGCATTATATAAAGAAAGGATACTTCTTTTTTCTGTATTTTTCCTTTCACCAAAGTTGTGAGCGCTCTTACATGCTGAGAAGCCTATTTGAGAGGGTTATTTGTAAGAAATTGATAGTGCTGTCCAAAAAATTCAACAGGATGTCCTTGATGGTTGTAAGCCGCATTAAGTAGCTGTAAATTTTCTGTGATAAAGATTCAACCCTTTCAGCCTATGTTTAAAAAACGAACAAAAGAGAGGAAGTTTTCCCTGCCTCTTTACTTTTAGTTGAAAGACTGAAGAAAATCTGTATTGCACAGAAAAAGATATTTCCTTTACCTCAACATATGGTGAATTGTATGTGCAGAATGAAGTAAATCCTGTGACATGTCTTCTGGCATTTAAGGCAAAACATGGTCAGCCTGGCTTGGGTTTGAATAAAACATGATGATGTTACTAAGACTTTTTAATCAATTAGGCTACCCCGTTTTGAACAAGAAGACAGTAGCCAAGGTCTTTTCAGTAAAAATATTTAGGAACAGATTATTCATTGTTGTATATTGGTACACTTCCACCAATTCTAGTGAATTTATTTCTTCAGCATTAGCTGAGGAAATGAAGCCCAAAGTTACTTTTAACAAATAAAGCATTTATACAAATTATCTGGAACAGGACATTAACTGCTGAGTATCTACTTAATAATGCTGTACGAAAATTCCTTGTGGAGGGTGTTGTATAGAAAGTTGTAGTCCTTTTACACTATTCATCAGATAAATCAACTGTATATTTTACATGAATTATTTCCATGTGTGAATAGGCTTGTCTAAATTGCTTTTTATTCACCTTAAATATTAAATATTTTGCTTCAGTGGATGACACTTGGGTCATATTTCTGTCAATTGAAATGCTATTTTTAGTGGGGGACCAATCCATAAAAACAGTTATGGGGTTTTGCCATAGTTAGGTGTAACGGAGGTGTCAGCTTTCATATTCTGTCATAGTTTATCTCTGTTAGAGCACCTGCTGAAAAAAGGAAATCTGGATTATTCATCCTAAAGTGACTAATATTCCCACCTTCCACTTCCCGGGCAGTGTACTAATCTCTGGGTTCATAAGCAAGGAAGGCCCATCTGTCCTGATAAAACTCTTCTACTGTTGTGGGGGTGAGGGGTGGAAGTCTTATTTATTGGGAGGGGGAAGACATGGCAGGTAGTATTACAACCCAGGGCTGAAGACAGTTCTAAGGCTGGGATATGGTGGTGTACGTGTCAGCAGCAAAGGGGATAAGAGGAGCAGGTCCTGACTTCTGGGCATTTGTGGATCTGGGAAGGGCCTATGTTGTTCATTGCTGCTGATACTCAGCATGAGCATCAGAATGTGATCCTATTGCTATTTTCTAATACAGTTTAATTTATTGATACTGCAGCTGTTCAACTAGACTGTAATGTGAAGTGACAGCCATAGCATTGCAGCTGGCAATTTTGAGAAATGATAAGAATTCTTGTTTACTCTGTAAATGTGATATTTCAGATTTATCAGCATCAGCCTCGTGTGTTACATAAGAGAATAACATACAGTGTTTTGTTGTTATTTTCCAAATTATAATAGTTTTGTTTCCAGAACTAAATTTTTGATTCTGCTTTTTGCCATTGTGCGGATTACACCTCCTGAGAATATTGCGTGTTGATCAATGGCAGGATTTGGTTATATAGGAAAAAACCACTCTGTAGTGTTAATGATGACAGATACAATTAAATTAATTCTCTGCCTTTGATGTACACATATTTTCCCCATTAATATTGATGGACTTTAGAGTCACAAGCACATGTTGGGAGGAGAGCAAGCCCCTGAATGTTGTATTTTGCTTTTTGTGGAGCTGACTATATCACTTTATGTCTAAAAGTAAGGAAAGCTGCTGACATTTTTGATATATTAAATTATAACTGAGAACTAATTCAGGGATCAAAGATGCTCTTTGGGAGACATCACTTTACTGGTAGGAAAAATCATTACCTTTTTTCTCCGTCTTATATATTTGTACTGTATGTCTTGGAAATATCATTCCCTACAGTTTCTGAATCTTGATGTTTAATTTAACACACAGGTCTTTGAGCAGCACAATGAGAGGGGGACTTCTGCTAGTAAAACGTCGTAGAAGGAAATTGAAATGTACATGTTTTTTTCTTATTTATCAAAGAAGTGCAAAAATTTAAACTGACATTTTATATCAAATGAATTATGGACTGTGTACTTTGTACCTAAGGGAACAACAACTAAATTAGACTTTTGTTAAAAAGAGAGAGAGAAAAAATATAGGCTTTTAATAAAATATACAGTCATTTTTGCTATTTTGTCTGAACCTGACATACTCTGTATTTTGCAGAAGAAAACTAGAGAGTACAGGCTACTTCAAAGGCTATATGCTTTGAATGCCTTAGAGTGAATCGGTAAGCAGGTTAAGATAACACAAAACCCAGTTTCTGCTTAATAGGTATTGTTGCTTTGACATTTTTGTTTTCAGCCTTGTCCAACTCAGGTGAACAGGAAAAGATAATATGTTTTTTAATAGCTTGATGTTGCAGGCAAAGTAGTAAATGATATTATTATTTTTTTTCCATTTGTGAGAATATGGTTGCTAGTGAAAAAGACTTCCAGGAAGCAAAATTTTAGAAGGCGCTTGATTGAACTACAGGAGGTAAATTTTCAAAGAATTTTGTAGTCAGTGTTTTAAGGGCATGACTTCCACTGTCTAGGTGAACAACACTTCTTGCAAGCAAAGAGGAGTCTCCCAGTCTGCAAAGTTAGACTTTGTAACGTTGATGAGATTTTGTACGTTCCCATTTTCTGAAGTTCCTTCATGACTTTCAGTGGGAATATATTTATTTCAGTGCAATGACATAGAAGACACTGATATTGTTGTGATAAGGACCTACACCTTAGAGAAAATGGGAAATGAGAAGATAAAATTCCATGGTTTCTTTGACAATATATTCCCTAGTGCATGCCTATGGCACTTTTTGATGTATGAACAAAATATCCAAGAACTGGTTGCTCTTCTCATATGTCATAAACATATATTTCATAAAGATATATTTAGAAGATTAGCTAAGTTAGAGCATACAGAAGCTTTCAGGAACTCTGCAAGCTCCTTGCAGAAAACAAAGGTGTGTAAACAGTGACTGTGGAAACTCATAGCATGAAAACATCACAAATCTGAAACACAGATGTGCTATGTTTGTGGCTTTAGTATTGTTCTATATCAGCACCATCAGGAGACTAGAAGCAAAACCAAACCTGTAATGGGATTTATCAATGATGGCATAGTCCAGTGACCTGGATTTTGCAGATACCTCTAAGACACTCAAGATACAGTAAGACTGCACCACCTGCTGTGCATAGTGGCTTCCTAACATCAGCTAATCTATCATCTTGTCGGATCTGTTCTCTCTTTATGGACACTCTCAAGCTTGGATTCCATCCGAAGTGGTAGTATTTTGCACCATCTTCCATGTACTGCAGAGAAATTCATGGATTAAAAATAACTACGGGTAATCTTATTGCACATCTAATGTATTTGCCAACATGCATTATTCTCCAGTCTGTACATTTAGGAATATATAAACTGATGCTTCTATCAAAATGCACATCAACTGGTAACAATTTAGTTTTCTGCCAGCAGGGTAGACTGTTCTGTGAGTAAAAGTTCACTGGCCCATTCCTACCGCAGAAATGCACCTAATGCTAGCAATTGAACCAGGAGACTTCTTATTTAACAAGAACATGATATCTTTTCCAATATTTCACTTTTTTTAGCATTCAGTTTAGGTTACTATATTTTCTTAGTTTCTTTTCAACAAGTTATGCTTCAGACTCTGCCTTTTCTTTTTCCATTGTTCCTTCTTCATAGAAGACCCCTACATTGAATTATTAGGTTGAAAGAGTTCAAGAGATGACTAGGAAATCATCTTGTGCATCTTCTATCCTCAAAACCATAAATTTTCTCATTTCTGGTAAACTATTTCTTTAGTCTGATATAGATTTGAAATATCTCTTGCACCGGTTTAATCCCATCACTGTATGTCCTGTTTCCCAGGATGCAGAGATTGTCTTCGTAAATCTTCTGTGAGGTAGAAGCTTCCTCTATGTCTATCCCTTTGCTCTTCTATATTTTTTAAGCTGCATCACTTTAAACTTTCTTCCCTGGTCTTTTCCCAACAAACAGATAAATTTTGCTTTATTTGTTGTTTTCAGGAAGCCCTTGTTTCCAGAACTATCTAAGAACTGTTTACAAGAATTAAAAGCTTAAAAGCCTGCCAGCAATTATTTGAAATTGTACTGTTATCATTAAGAAAGAACATTCAAGCCTATGAGACTCTTCACCAGAGATGTTTCCATCGATGTGGAAGCTGGCATACCCACCTCTGATCATAGCTTGCTACCTGCAGATATCAATAGGAAGGGAAGCTGCAAGATTTTGAAGTTGATGTCAAATTCTTTAACATTCTTCCTTTAAAAAAAAGTCTTGAAATTAATCTCTAAAGCTGCTTTATGTAGAAAGCTGAAGCTAATGCATGAATACAGACAGGATCTTGTTCCCTTTTCTCTTGCCACATCTGTTCCTCTAAGTACAAAGAGACAGATCTGGTAGTTTCTCAAAGCTACATGACAATAATATTTCATTTTCCAGTAACCAGAGTCACCATTAGCCCACAGAATCTGTTTAATTGTGCTTTCTGCTTGATTCTGTAATACCAATCCTTATGGTTTTTCCTCAGTATTTTTTTTTTTTAATTAATTTTGTAATATGACAGTTTTTGGCTAGGCATCCTTTTAAACATTCTGATGAATAATTAGTTTTACTGGGCAGTTATAAATTCCATCCAATGTCTTTATTACAGGTATTAAAATTATTAATCATTCAACTAATTGCTCATTGGCATTCTTTTGTAACATTTAGAGTTTAGCAAAGTTCTTGCTGAGTAATATGGCTAAACTTCTACCTAGCATGAGAAAGGAAGGCAGGTTACTTCTTATATAAAGGTAAAGGTGACAAATATATATGACATTTTTATAATGTTCTCTTCAGTAAAATATAACACTTAGGAAAAGGGCATCTCTTACACATATTTTTACTTGAGACCCATATCTGGATTGCAGATGTTGAGGTTGTACATGAGGAAAGGGTCATTAAAAGGAGAGGGAGGTCTGATTTTAGTTTTTGCTGTAACAGTATTAATGAGACGTAATCCTGCTTGTGGATTTCAAAAGTCTTCAGGACTGCAGGCCCTGGAGTAAACCTTGAGTTGATTTTCAGGGCCCTACTAAAATTACACTCTGCAGCTTGGGATACCAAATAGTGGAAGTGGAAGAAAATTTGCAGCTAGAGCTTACATACTCAATCCAGATAAGATAAATTTTAGAAGTTTCAAAAATCTTATTTTCATTTTTCTGAGTGATATTGTGCCTTGCAAGTAACATTAAAGATTGATGGTAGAAGTTAAAAGATATACAAAACCACTTCTTGCCAAGTGAAATTACTATTATAGCAGAGATTTGTTATATAAAACAGTATAGGTCATGAAAAGAAAAGATAGATCATAGAGAACAAGATAATTTTGTACTCTGTGTTATACTTCTGAAAAGATAATTTCACTAACATGAGGTGTGAACAGGTTTGGATTTACTGGGACGTTTATGGAGGCTTTAAGTTACTCATTTATGTCTCTCTACTTGCACCTTCCTAAGCCCTGTTTGCCAGAGAGGGGTAAGCAAGAAGGCCATCATGGACCTTTCACATTGTATTGTCCAAAGTGCATGGATGTGTGTTGAATAAGGGGTGTGTTGTCCCTGGTGTATATATCATTAGATGGAGATATATCTTTAACTGAAGACATCTATCGGTGAAACTATAAAATTAAAAAGAGAATCCAAGAATGCTCTATGCATTCTTTAGGCATTGAGTAGGTAGAAAACATGATTGAACATATATATTAAATGAAAAATCAAGAGCAACTGTGTATATTCACTATACTGAGTAGGAAAGATAACAGAGAAAAGAGGGTTAAAAAACAAACCAGAGTAAACTTCAATGAACCCTTGAAGATAAGAAACAAAAAAAAGCAATCTTCTGCTTTGCCAATATATAAAGGTTTATAACTAGCATGCCCTTCTAGAAATGACATATGGCTCAGCATCATGCCCTGTTTTTCAGTTAAATGAAACAAAAACACATGCCCATGTTGAGAATTATGGAGAGTGCAGCAACTGGAATTATTTGGACTGAGCAAACAACTAGATAACAGGCATACCTGGGAAAATCAGAAGAAACAAATGTCAATGTGCAGAACATATTGCCATAAAAAGTGCCATAATGAGATGAGCTCAGTATGGGCACCTAAAACACAAAATGAATCAGGAATATCTAAACAACCACTGCAATGAGATAAAGAAATGGGGTTTGTGAATTGAACCTGGAAAAGAGTGAGAGTAGGCATGACTGAGTGAGACATTCATGTAAAGGCAGTCTGACTGAAACTTTTCCTTGCTGTTACAGTAAGTGGAGAGACTGTTTTCCTCCTTCATAGTTAAATATCTACAGTTATCTTTCACATATATCAAAAAAATTTTGATAAGGTACAAATACATCATCTGTGCTAAATAGTTTACATACACAGATGTGGCAAATTGGAGTTACATTTACATCACTCCAAACTCCTCTAGTTGTCTATCTGCAGATATTCTGGATACATCAGGGTCAACATATCACCGTTAAAAGTGGTGTCACCACTTCAAAGTTGGTGTGAGTTTCCACCAGTTTTACAGATATCATATTGAGTTCTACTGGCTTTTCTTCCTCTTCCTAAAGATTAAGAGTGCAGACATTTTAATAATTAAATAATAATTTATTGTCCTAGTGGTAAATCAGTTTTAAAAGCCCTACTCAAAGTCTTCCACTTTCAGAAAATTTAAATTTTAGTTATATCCATATGACAAATATAATTAATAACTCTTGGCAAAATAGACTTTCAACATAAATGATTAAGCACAATCTTTTAATGCAATGCTTGCTGTCCTAAAATAAAAAAAATACTTACAAAGCTGGGTACCACTGCATATGTTGTTTAAGATAAGGAAATTGAGGCAAGAAGTTGAAACGCTTTTCAAAGACTGCTTAGCACATTACTGGCTGAGTAGGGATCAGATCTTTCTTCAGTCATCTGCATGTGCCTGAGTATCTGGAATACAGTATATCATTGTCAGCTTGACACAATCTTCACTTTTTATTATTTTGCAGAGCTGTTTATTAATTCTTTGATTAGAATTGACATCTGATTAAACATTTTATTCTGCCTTTGTAGTCTCTTCATATACAAAGCATGACTTTCTGCCCTGCTAAGTGAGGATTTACTGGGCTAGATGTTGATTCAGTAAGTTGCAAGTGGAGTGGTTGCCCCCTGAGGGTCATATTAAAGCTTGAGGGGAGCTTTTTGAGCAACATTGCATCTTAGAGACAATATATCAAGCTGATAGATACATGGCTCTTCTGTTGAGAAATTCGCAGTAGAATTATTGCTGGTTGCCAGTTATTACTCGGGTAGTAAGGAGCCTCTTGGGAATATGGATTGGATAAAAAGGGTTAAGCTGAGGGAAATGTTACACTGAAGACCTTGGTGATGAGGAGTGTTTGAAATAGTCAAAGGATGTTTTGTGTGCAATTTATAATTACCATTTTTGGGGGAAGTGCTCCGTAGTTTTTATGATCAAAGCGTGATTAGTTTAATAGAGCACCTTTCTCATTATGACTCAGCAGAGAATTGACAATTTATTTGTTGTACCCTCATGCCCCCCTGCCCTGTTCCTTTGGAACTGAGGACAATTGCTAGAGCATAGCTGAGGACGTTCTCTGTCAGCTACAGGGAATCCTTCAGATTAAATAAATTTGCTGTATATTCTAACATGTTAGTTTGAAAGTAGCAGTCTTGGCTTGTTCTTCAGGTCAGTCGACTTTCACAAAAGAGCTTTGTCCAAATTTTCTACTCCCCCCTATATTGTGCTTTTGTTAGTAGAAGAGATTTGAACATTTAGCTGAGATTACCTACGCCGTTAAAATAACAGCCGCACTGTGAATTGTTATTGACATTTAGAAAGCAATGTCTTTGTTTTTTGATGAACATTCCTGTATCCCTATAATAACCACCACTATACATACAGAAAGCTTAATCACAGCTTTTACTTTGTAGATCTCAGAGAGCTTTATAAAGAAGGATAAGTTTTATTATCTTAATTTAACAGATTGAGAAATTAAAGACATAGGTGAAGTGATGTATCCTGACAGAACTGGAAATAAATTTAACGCTTTTGCCTCCTCGGTATGTTGCTCACACTGTATCCTCAATAACAACGTGAACTTTGGCTTCCTGGCCAAATTACAGCTCAGCTAATTAGATTAAATTTTAGATTTAGCTTTTTTTTTTGCTGTGTAGAGTTTCTCTATGCACTTAAACAACTGGTGCATTTTAAGCTACGGACAGTTGAGTTTTAAACAAAGTACTACCCTCCTTTGAAGGGATATTGAATCTTTCTGCTAGTGTTAGCTTGTGAAAACACTTTAAAAGTCTCTACTAAAAGTTCTTACATTAATTGTGCTATATTTCTCGTGCTGCTTGAGTTTGTCTGCTATCAACTTTAGTAATCATTCTATAACGGGATGCCAAAATAATTCATGATTATTTGCGAGTCCTGTACTTCACATGCATAAGATTTAAATCTCCTGGTTGCACAACTTAACTCCAACGTTAGATATATGGACATGGTTATTACTAAAATATATTATTATTTTTTTTATTGTCTTCATTATGTGGTGTTAGATTACTTATCGGTGGAGTTATATGTGTCAGGCAGCCACCAAAAAACATAGAGTGCATCACTATAGTAAGGGGCTGCCCTGACCCTAAACTGTGACACTGCTACGCAGAACAATGTTAAGTGAGGTAAATATATGTTCTCCATTTTATTCTGAGAGTGAAATTTAATTCACATACAGAGGCATTTGGTGTGCAGATGTTTGGGTTTAGTGGCTCAGCTGGAGGGATGTTGGGGGCTGTTCCAGTTAAATCAACTATCTTTTTCCCTCTGAGTTTAGTTGCACGCAAGCTCTTGGTTGGCCTTGAAGGCGTTGGTAAGGGATTTGTAGACCATGTAGTACCTTAGTCTCAGACATCTACCACATTTAGAAACAAGAAGATTTCAAATTTACTTGGGGTTTACCAGAACCTTTTTAACTAGGTCTAGATAACAGCAACAGGAGGGAGCATTCAAGGGTGGACAGGCTGGCTCTAACCCTGAAATTTTTTGTTGTCTTTTACATGGTAACAGAGAGGAGGGGAAGAGAGGGAGGGAAGCTGAAGATCCTGTTGCACTTCATGATGTCCTGGAAAAAAAACCAAGAGGGTTGCAGGGCAAGGTGCCAATTCTCAGAAGTAAAATACCTGGTAATAACTCGGGTATCACAGCAGCCAGCTTTTAGTAAAGGTTTCTTATGAAAACTGTCAGGCCTTGAACTTAAGGGAAAGGGATCAAGTCTCTAGATTGGAGCAAGACATGTCTTGTGCCTTTCTATGTAATACAATTTGGAGCTGGAGCTGAAGAACTTTGAAGTTCCCCAGTCATAAGTATGTATAAGAAAAAGTGTCAGATACTAGCTCACATAGGTATATGACAGTATAAATAAAAACTATTGTATATGACTGATGAATATGAATGATTGAGCCAATTCCATCCTTTCCTGTTTCAGGGAGAGAATGATTCAGACAGTATACCACAATCTGTTTCTTCCCTCTTAGTATCCACTTCATATACAGGTGGTAAATGAAAATCATAAAACTTACTGTAAAATACCGTTTGCTCAGCTTGAAACTTAGAGCTTATGCCTTGAGGCTTACAGCTACACCTGAAGTTACAGATCTGTGAGACTGTTTTTTTTTTGGGGGGGTTTTTTGTGGGTTGTTTTTGGTTTTTTTTTGTTTGTTTGTTTTTTTTTGTTTTGTGTGTGTGTGTGTGTGTGTGTTTTGGTTTGGTTTGATTTGGGTTTTTTTTCCAATAGACAGAAGGAATAAAATAACAGGAACAAAAAAAAAAATTCTGTTAGAAAGAGCAAAGAAAGAAACAAATGGTAACTACTGGACCATGGAAAGCAAAACTGTTATATGAGTTTAAATTAGAAAAGCAGTAGCTTTCCAGTGTTTTAACTCTGAAAAAGGGCTACAGAGCTATGGCTACAGACATCCATTATATATAAAAGTTCCAGATGTGTTTATTTACAGAAAGTTTCTTTAACAGATTGTTTTCTTCTTGAAAAAACAAAGCCATAAACTCACAGGTACAAATTGGCATAGTTCTTTTTACTGCATGCAATGAAATTTGCAGCACTTAAAGGTCATTGGTAGTATCATTACTGACACATTTTGATCTGCAGTTCATGGACTTCATAAAAATTAATTTCCTTAACAAAACAGTAGGCTAGAGACTGAGACTTTGGTGAATCTTTTCTGTTTTCTACTTAAAGACCTTTTTTCCCCCTTAAAATTCCCACTGTTTTCTTTTAGAATTATTATTGATTTATAAGTGTATGAAGGTATCTGAATGATAAAAAGTCTGATCAGTTTTGCTGTGTAATGTTTCTGCAAGGATTTCTTTAACTTCTCAGGGTGGCAGAGCTGGGCACAAGGAGAAGTAGTATTTGAACAGGTGATAGAGAATATTTTGCTTCTGAATTACTCTTGGTGTTTGGAGGTTTGCTTTTAGCAAAATGATGTTCACGTAACTGTATTGGAAAGAAGAAAATGAAGAAATAGCATTGTTCTGTAGTGAAAATGTTTAACTAAATGGACCATGTTAACATTGCTTTTGATCCCGAGGAACAGTTTTTCCAGTATATGGAACATTTTGTTTCCACCCGGCATATGTTCTCCGTGGTTTTCTCTGCTCTAATTCATCCATGTTTTTCGACAGCTCCAGATGGCGTAATGCCTCCCAGGCTTTCATCTGCCACTCCGACCAGTCTTCAGGTTGTCTGGTCTACACCAGTTCGCAACAACGCCCCAGGCGCACCCAGCTACCGACTCCAGATGCGGCGGAGGCATTCTGCTGGTGACATTTTAGAGTACGCAGACCATAGCAAGGCCACCATCAACTGCTGAGCAAGAAACATCCTGTTATATTGAATATAGTTTCCTTTAGAGTGGCTGGTTTTGTTACAAGTCACGTAATGTTTTAGTCTTTCTTTAGGTGCTGGGATGTTTAATGATATACCTCATACTGCTTTTCTTTGTAGCTTGCTTTCCAGCCCTACTGCTTCCTTACAACACAGGGTGGATGATCTTCAGCCATACACTGACTATGAGATCAGAGTGGTTGCCTCCAATGGTTATGGCAATGCTTACAGCAACTGGACTTCTATGACTACAGCAGAGGACAGTAAGCAGTCCAATCTTATTTAACTCCCTTTAGCAGAAAATAGAAATAGCAATTCAGCTGCCATTGCTCGAAATATCTTTTGGTTATCTAGTTTTCTTGGTTAAATAACAATAAGATATTTCCTTCCTGAATATGAACTTGCAGTAATAACTCCTAAGGGATCAAGTATTTGTTGTCTTAGATTTTCATAAAATGTGACTATTTAAATATATGTTTTTTGAAGTAGTATCTTCCTTCTTTATATTATTTCCCTCCATGCATATGTGTTTATATATGGTTAGTTTGAGATACACCGGTAAGTATAGTTCTGTTAAGTGGTATTCCTTTATATTCAGGGACTTGATTCTGATTTCAGGCATATCAGAGAAAATAAGTTGAAGTTAATAGTATATGACAGTTGTCTTATCTCTGTGTTGAGAATACATAAGCTGTACCATAGCTGAACGGAACTTTTCATTCCCAGTGATCTTTGTTAATTCAAAGTGGTGATCTACTGGTCTGAAATTGAGTTTGTCATTGCCAGTCCCATTGCTTTCTTCATTAATAGTTCTGTGTTCTGCAGACTCACTCTACATAATTCATTCAACAGTCCCTTGATTTACCAAACAGGTATCAGCATATAGTGCAGCCATTTAGTTGGCAGTGTAGCGTTTTGTACCTGACACAATATGTAAGATAAAACTTGAGCTGCTTGTACATAATACATATACAAAAGACACAATTTCCACCTTTTTTTTTTTTAAGAAACTGAGCTATTGTTTTTGTCTTACCATGTAGCAGGATATCTAAAAGCACAATTTTTTGGAAAAATCTGTTGTTTTCAAGTATATTTTTTGCTGCCTTTATTTATTTATTTTTTTTAAATCAGTAATGGATGACCATATTGTACCAAACTGTAGAGGAATTTAGTATTTTCTAAGGAGACTTTTCCTGTTATATCTTGTTTAATAAGAAAGTCTGAGCAGAAAAAGGCATGTGTGGAGAGGCATGTTTCATTAGCAGTTTCATTATTGTGTTGCTTCCTCTGCCTTCACACCAAAGTGCCTTGTGACCTTACTCTTTTTTTTTACATTGGTATAAGATCTGCATTTCAGACCATAAATGTAACCTGATGCTCGTATGCAATAATTGTAGCAAATATTTGGTGCTGGTGACTCAACTTCATTTTAGTCCTTTCTCTAAATGGATAGCTAGCTATCTCAAGAAAATGCCCAGAAGAAAATGTGTGTTCCCAAAATGGTAAAAAATTTTTCTTTGAAGCTGAGCAAGTAATTCACAACAGAAATTTCTCTGATAAATCCATTTACGCTCCAAAGATATAAATGCTTCTATGAACATATTACTTAAAAGTAATTACCAAATAAGAGTAAGTTCTGAACTTGGTTTTTAAATACCAGGCATGTGCTATCTACCTGTGAAAATCTTCATGGAGATTCAATTCCTTTAATATTGTAATTTTTACCAAATATGAATAAAATATTATTAAATTTGTCTATATTCATGGTCTAAATGCAGCCAATTTCCTATAACTATTTAGTAAATTACACTGAATATTTAACTCTGATCAGATAGTTCACAAATTGGTGTTTCTTTTTTGATAGGAAGAGCTCAGAAGCACATTTAAAAGGCATCACTTTTTAGTATATGTAATAATTATTTTTTGAGCACATTAGTAGGTGTAGAATTTTAAAATTCTCTTTTGGGGATGAGAAATAGGGCAGAAGGCCTACACAGGACATGCATTCCTATAGTCCTCTTGAACATATATGTAGAAGTTACCTGCTGCATAAAATCTGGATAGTCTTTGTGCACTAGCTTGCAAAACATACCTGCAAAAATGCCTTAAGTTAGTATGGAAGGTAGATGTTGCCAAAGGAAATTTAAGAACAAGAAACAAAAAATATAATGCCAATACATAATGTCTCTGCCAGTGTTTATGCAATTAAAATATTGTGAGATTAACAAACTCTTCACCTCTTCAGCTATGATGCTGCATCTTTTTCCTTAGCTTAAAATGAACTTCTGCAGTTCAGTTATAAACTCAACATCTCCCAAGAGGAAAATTATTTTCTTTAAAATGTCCCCTTCCATTTGCATTGATACTACTATAGAATATATGTTGATGTGTCCCCAGTTCCAACAACCCTTGAATTTATAACAGAAAACTCCAACTTTCAGTGGTGATGAAGAACTCAGACTTTGGTGTCACTGTGGAGGGCTGCCATCTACAAAAGGATGTTCGACTCCATTGCTTAACACTGGAAGATTGTCATTGGGTATAAGCAGTATTTCTGTCAAGGTTTCAGTATATTATAAAACTGCCTATACTGACAGTTTGCTGCAAAAGTACGCTTAGTTTTCTGCCTCTGCTAACTGATAGATTTTGACTTTTTAAGTACAACTTGACAGTAGAAATTTCCCATATCTCTCACTGTGTTGAAATATATGTGTGTACACGTGTTCTTATTGAATTTTATGCGGTGAATATACATCATTTTTGTTTCACCAAAGCATAAATCTCAGTAGGAATAAACTATATGCACAAGTGTGTGTTTACATGCACATACACCTGATAGCAATAGATGTAAATCAACACATCCACTTAAAAAGTCAATAGAGTTCTACTAATATAAGCTGATGATTTCACACTATATCTGCATATCATACTTACAATAAATACTTAGTAAACTAGGAGGATATTAAGAATGACTGAGGAAAAATTAGCAAATGCTGTCATAAAAATCTGTTGTAGCTGATAATAAAATGTCTTTATATAGAGATTAGTAGGTTTGGGGTATTTTTTAATGCAAGATAAATAATTTTCAAATACTTCCATTTACACGAGTGCGGCCCTAGCAAGTGATTCCATGCATTTCTTTTAAAGTCTAACCTGCCCATGATAGATAACAATAAAGTACATATCCCATGAATATTTAAAAACCTGTTAAACATGTGCTAAGAAAAGATATTTGTTCCAGTGATCTTGATCAGTAAAACATCAGACTATTTCCTGCCAGACAAACAGAAACAGTTGATGAATTAGTTTCTGGATTAGATCTTGCTTTCAGTAACTTGAATGTAAATTTAGGAGAATTCTCTTACAATCAGTGTAATCACCACTGAATTGAGAGGTCAGTATGTGCCATTGAACAGAGAGTATAATTTCATGCACTGCATTCAGAAATAAAATTAAATTTCCTAGATATAAAAAAGAAGAGATCAGTTAAGTTATCCCTTTTGTTATGGGAAGTCTTTAAACTGTCTGAGAAGGAAGCTGTAAAGGAGTTGGCTGTAGTTACCTGAAGGTAGCCCAATGGCAGCTGATACATTCTTATGGTATAAATTTATGATATGCAAAATTATATTGGCAATATGCACACTGTAATCTTTGATCAGAGTGATAATTCACAAATGAGAAAAATACTAGAAAATGCACCTGAGAAAATCCATCTGGATTTGGACAAGTTTTAAGCTAGCAAATAGAGAAAAAGTGCCTGTTCCTTTCTTTTCTTTTGAGTGTCCCAGAAACTATCTGAAGTCCAATGAGTTGTGTACAGCAGGACATCTCAGTCACTGGCGTGTTCTTTGCATTGGCTACATTTCAGTTCTGTCACAGTATAATTCCAGTATGAAGAGCTCTCACTGAAGCCCTTTCAGAAGTGCCTAGATTATACTAGTTGACAGAGAAGATTTTGCGAGTTGCTGATTGGGCAGTCCAAGTTTTTATTTTTTATTTCTTACATAACTGACTGCAAGTACATCTCTGTTATGTATAAAGAAGCTATAGGCCAGCCCAATGTTTATTCACAATAAGCAAAAGTACACTCAAACAGTCACTTGAGATCATTATGCATGAAAGTTGCTAGAGATGAAAAAAAAGGCAATTAAAAAAAATAAGGACTCTACCTGCAATGTATCAGAGGAGCTATTCCTTCACAAAACACGGAAGTGTTACTCCTGTCATATAGAGTGCTATGGTGTGCTCCTCTGGCATGCTTACCACAAAGCTTTGGTTCCAGGATGAGGTGGCCTATTCTCTTAAAGCTTCCTTATGTAGACAATAGAGAGAGATAATGCAGGACAAGAGGGTAGATGATGCAGTTCTCAGTTTTTAGAAATGCTTGCTTTCTCTGCTGATTATATTCATTATGTGAGAAGACAAGTCTCTTATTGTAGCTATGTAGGTTAGGTACATATAATTTAATTATTTGATGTGAATATGGTCACCCGTGCTCAAGGAAGATAAAAGGAAACAAGGAAGAGAAGATCAGACCTGATGTGGTGATAAAAGGAAGAGAAAGTAATGTGAAATACATGACAGGGTGTATAGCAAAAGGTCAGAAGAACAAATTAAGCTGAAGTAGTATTGTGGCAGATATGATCATATGAGTTTGTACTATTGAGTACAAACTGCCCATGCATACCTATAGATTAGGAATTAGAAGTTCCTTAACTGGTAGACTGAAGTTTTGGAACCAATGTGCATTTGGAGCAGTAGAGGGCAAAAAGTCTGAATACTCTGAAGACAGCTCTTAATATGTATTTGAAGAGGTTCATAGGGACTGCATGTCACTGCTTGAACAGCTTAATGACTTCCAAGTTGTGTGATCTCATGTGATAAAAGATTCTTGGGGTCCCTTGTGCTCAGAGCTACACAATTTGGTTTTTCTGCTGGATACAGTTGGTAGTATATGAAAGACATCATATATTTGTTAATATGAATAATTGTATTGTCCATGTTCTTGAAAAGAGTAAATGGTTCAAGAATAAAAGGCACAGAATTAGTGAGAGAGTTTCCCAGCAATTCAGGTATTTCTCATTAGCTTTAAACGGCAGTAGCCTGGGTACACGTCTCAGTATATTAATAAAAGTATAGATTCCCCTGAAATACATCTATGAGAGTATAGCTCCTTGCTCCCCCAGTCTGTACAATAAGTAAACAAATGCGTGGTTCTAGTCAGGGAATTAAAAAAGATTAGTGACAATTTTGTGCCTTCCTTTTAAGTTGAGTTTGAACTTTTGAAGCAGATGAGCAAAATAGCCTGCCATAAAAGATAATTTGCCAAAATGAAACTACCTTCTAGTATTATTACTGTAATGAAATGGTTTGAAATATGAACTAAGGATCTTAAGGAAAAAATGCCCACTGTTCAAATGCTCAGTAGTTACTTCTATAAACAATTACATCCATGTAAAAAGCTTTGTGATTTTATTTTCATCATTGTCAGGCTGAGCTGTGTAGCTGTCATACTTTGCAGACTTCCCTCCAGTGACAACCACATTGACAACATGTTATACTCCACATTGATTTTACAGTTAAGGATCTGATTGTGATAGATAGGGATTTTAAGAATTCAGCAGAGAGGCTGACTTTTGCCTTTTATCATTCCATTAAAATTTTATAACCATCTTTTTCATGTCATTTCATCCATGAATTCTTACTTTAGAAAGTGATAGCTACTGCTGTGAGCATAACTTTTCTCATGTGCAGAGCTTTTTATTGTATTAGCAAACTATCCCAATTATAGTTAATACTCATGTTTTACATAATTGTGGTGACCCTTTCAACCAACCAGTATTGTGCTAGTTGATTTGTATATAGAATTAGATGATTCTGCTTGCCATTTAAAAAGAAGCTACACTGAATGAGTGTTGGGGACCAGGATTTAATGCTTTCTCATCCAGTGGGGCCAATTAAGCATCTCTCAAACGTCTTGTTTGAACTCAGAGAGTCTTAAAAGTCTCTCTTTTAAAAGGGCAGTAGGGAATGTGTGGGTAGGTATGCTAGCTACCAAAATATGCCTTTTTGAGGGGAGGGGGGTGGACTAGGGGGACCCAAAGTTTAAGTCTGACAGCTCCTCCCATACATTGCAAATTGTCCTTAAGGAATATGTCTAAACTCTGGAGGAATTGAAGTGCAGGTTCAGCTAATTACCATGAATGTTTCACCTGTAATGCCAGAAACTTACTCAGTAGGAATAAAAAGTCTTATCTGTTTCCTTACAACAAACTGCTTGATTGGTTTTTGGGTTGTTTTTTTGTTTGTTTGGTTTGGGTTTGTTTTGGAATTTTTTGGTTGGTTGGTTGAATTTTTGTGGGTTTTTTTTTGTTTGTTTGTTTGTTTGTTTTTTTGTGTTTTTTTTTTTTTCCTCACCTTCTGCAAAATCTCACTGTATGATAGCTTATTTATGAGCTATAATTACATAAAATTGAAGTTTGTAGCTCAGTAGTGTAAACATTGTATCTTTCAAACACCCCTCCCACACATGCCCATTAAACTGCAATTTGCAGCAACTTATTTTCAAGGTCTTCAATTCCAAAGCAAATTTTCCTCTTTCCCCTCCTTCACCCCAGCAAAAGTTTTGATTTGCAGAATAAATAGCTAAATCAGGTTTAAATCTTTACCTCTCCATCTTTCATTGAAGTCTAAATAATGGACCAAATTATATTCCATCTTATGACCTAACTGATTGTGCCCAAGACTACATGCAAATATAATTGAATTGCTCTTTACAACAGATCATCTTTTAGACTTGTAAATTCAGAGATCTAAATTAATCCTACAGTGCACAAGCATTAAATATAGAACTCCATCCTTATTATCACTGTTTGTAGAACAGAATATGAGATATGGATGTATTTTATGGAGTTGCTTTGTGATACATCATATAAAGAAATAAAAAAAAACCTTACTACGTTTTCAAATAAAAAAAAAAGAAGAAAACAAAAACAAAAAGCTTGCTATCCCAATTTTGCATCACTGTTGCCACAAGCATCAGTGGAATAACCCTGATTTACCTCTCTCTGTATATAAGAGGAGAATTAAGACTTCTGACTGCTTTAACTGTTATTCTAAAATGTAGGAGAAACACATTGTGCTGGATTTTTTTTTTTTTTGTTCTAGGATTCCTTCCACCTCCTCCCTTTTATCTTTTCACTTAAAAAATATTAGGAATTATCTAACTTCTTGTGAACTAAATTATTCTTCCTATAGAGGTAATGTTTCTTGTGTTTTGGACAGTATACTGCTTCACTAGGAATTAAATGATGGTATTGTTGACTTCCATGGAATTCAGCATATGCTATGTCATGTGTCTTGGAGTCTTAGCAAATGGACAATCACTAATGAATTTTAAATTTTCAACGCTTAGCATTTGAAATTTAACCCCTCAAAATCCCCGAACCTATGGCTATTTGAAACAATTACTAAATCCAAGTATATATTTATTTTTTAAGATTTCAATAAAAAGTGATGTTCATAGAAAAATCTCATAAATGTCAAAATTGCTGTGGCCAGAATAGGGGAGAATATAGTATTTTCTTGATCTGCTGTAGCAATTTATAGATTTCAGGACGTGGTTTATAAGAATGCTAAATGTTCTGGAATTACAGCTGTTACTGATCAGTGATTGAGCCAGATTTGTGTTATTGCACCATGTTCTTGCTTGTACCTAGAGAGCAGTAAAGCCTCAATATAATAAAAAGCACCTGCATTTTAAATGAAATTTCAATTGAAAAACTTAACAGCCCTTCAAATTGCAGAATTTAACGCAGCCCAGTAAAGCTTAAATAACACTTTGCCTCCACAGGCTGAGGGTTTTGCATTCAAGGTGACTTGATTGTGTCGCATGGTGAAATTATTTACAATTAAGGAATTTCTCTGGAGGGCTGCAGAGTATTTGCTGTTCCACAACACCTATGCAGGCATATGGTCGGTCTTTTTCAGTATTCATGGAAGCTCCTGAACCTTTATGATAATTGAATCAGTTAGAGTGCTGAGTGGAGCAAGCATAAAACCTGTTAACCTAAAGGTCAGATCTGTGCATTGTTTATTTATCAGTAGGTGAAAGAGCTAAATCGGCAGCTTCTGTCACAGTCGAAGTAAAAAATCACCTATAATATTAACAGGGAGTAGATAAATTGCAAAAAATGGATTAGAATTATAAACAGAATGAAGTAAAATATTGAATATATAATGGGAGATGCAGTAAGGGCTTACTGAACTGTAAAATATGCAGTTTTGTTATGCCAGTGCCATTGGCTGCAATTAGTAGCTAGCGCTCTAGAAAAATATCAACAAAAGCTAGAACTGCAGATCTACATTGATACTTAGCTGTGCACTTTCCCCACGTGTTAACAGCATTGATGGGACACTTTTGAGACACAGGACAAAAAATGCAGAGGAGGAGGGGGGAAGTGTGGGAGAAGGGTAGGTGGGATTACAGAACAGCTTGCCTTTGAAAAGGAAGCCGTATTCATCCCATGAATAGCTGGGCCTACAGTTTCTGAAGAAATAGGCTGTTTAGTAGATTTTAATTTCTTTTGTCATTTTGAGCACCATTTGATGAGTACTGCTTGCTAATGTTAACTTTTAGAAATCACAGACTGCTAGTAATTTCAGTAATTTTCCTTTCCCTTTTTTTTTTTTTTTGTTCTGCTTTTTGTGTGATTTGTGGTTTGTTTTTTTTTTTTTTTTTTTTTACAAAATTATAAGGAAGTTTTCATTGGCAATCTCCAATTATATGCTTTATAAAACTTCTTCACTGTAGTATTTGAAATTCACCATCATTCAAGACAAGATAACAGATTTTTTTAATCACTGTTACACTCAAATAGGGAATTTTGTCTCCAAGTATTCTTTAATTAGAAACTCCTACACCATTAGTACTTATGACAGGAATAAAAACAAATGATGAAAAGATATTTTTGATATAACATGGATGAAAGTTATAAACTAATATTGGTTTATATCTCCTACCTGCAACAGTATCTGTGGCCAACCTAGGGGAAAAAATTGCTACTTTCAATTTGGCTGCCATGGTAACATGAAATGGTCCAATTTATTGCAGTTATCACAAATGCTATTAATCCTAGGGATAACGATGGGTGGCAATGAGCCATACTGAGCAGGATTATTTTCAGTGTGCAACAAGCCAATCTCACACACTGAGACAAGATATTTTTTATTACAAAATTCTGCAAGTTTGGATGTTAGGTGGTTTTCCACAAAGATAGCACCCCTAGGCATTTTTCAAAGCTTCTTTTGTACACAAATTTATCAACTGGTAAGTTTTCAAGGACTTCCCACTAACACTGATTAGTCAGTAATTTACACATAGTTACACAATTAGTTATTCATACTACTGATGCTTGGTGAGGGAAGGGTCTTCACATGAGCTGGGGTCTCCTGCCCTGTAGACATGATTTTTAGTATTATAATGAGGCTAGTTCACATAAGGATAACACTAATTATTGTTAGCTGACAGTACAAAACTACACAAAAAAAAAAATATAATCCCTAAGTGCATATAATTTATATATTTTTCAGGAAGTTTCTTCTTCAAAAAGAGCCATTTTTTTTAATTAAAAGTTCCTTAACTAATCCCTCTGACAACATCAAGGATGGTCATCTTGCCCTAGGCATCGTATACATATTTATCACCTCCTTTATATGTACTTACAGTTATCAAAAGACCTAACTAAATTCCTGAGCAATATTTCATACATCTTTAACTCCTTCTTTGTTTGCCTCTGTTTGGCTCTTTGTTTGCCAGAGGAGATAACATAGGAACATTGGAAAGTGAGCTAAAACTGAAGACCTAATCAAGTTCTTTTTTCATATGGCTATACTGAATTTTATGGATTACTGAAAAGGCAAGGCAGAATTCTGCTTGCTTTTGGCAACTGGTAAATGTTGAGATTACAATAGTTTCTCTTGGTGCTGAAGTACAGTAGGTAACATTTTTCTGACCTATAAGTCTGTTTTCAAACATGCTTTTACTTCCCATCAAGAGAAAATGAGATCTTCTGTCTCTTCTGTCCTAAAATTTTAAAGAAACAACACCCTAGTTTATGTACTCTGCCTCCATGCCAAGGAGCCCAATCATATGTCCAGACATTTGAGATGAGAGTTACCATTTTTTAGAATCACATATGGAAAGGTGTCTGGAGATCATCCAGTCCAACTTTCTGCTTGAAGCAGGGTGAGCTTCAAAGTTGTTCAGAGTTTCATCAAGTCAAGTTTTCAACACCTCTAGGAATGGAGATTCAACAACCTCCCCGGACACCTGCTGCAGTTTTAGACCTCTTCCACAGTGAATTTCCCTCCCATTAACCTATTATATTCCACTGAAATTTCCCTTTTCACAACTTATCACTCTCACCCCTTGTCCTCTCACTGTGCATTGCTGAGAAGAGCTGGACATCGTCATCTCTCTAGGGCCCCTCAGGTACCTGAAGACAACAATTGCAAGTTCCCTGAATCCTGTCTTCTCCCAGGTGAAGAAATCCATCATTAGGCCCCCAAGGGCATTGATGGGCCTTACTGGCCCTGCCCTAGCCTCCCCCAGTGCTGCCTATGGGCCCGAAGACACCATTTCAGCTTTGCCAGGGGCTATTAGTCTTCACCTCAGCAACATCTTAGGGGTCTCCAGCCATGGCTCCTGGACAAACCTTGGATGCACACTGCAACCTCATTTCTAGTCCAGTCCTTCGACCTGGCTCCACTTGCTCCTTTTGACCCCTCTGAGTGGCCGTTGGCCATTGTTCAACTCTTCACCGTGCCTGAGCTGTCAATGGATCCCATTACCAACACCCAGTGCTGTCCGTCCCTCTCAAACACCATGGTGCACATCAGTGAGGTATCACAACTAGTATTGGGGTCACCATGTTGCCTTTTCAGAACAGCCCCACTCTTGCTGCTTCTGAGATCCCTTAGCTTCGAACAAAATCCTCAAGAGCATACGTTCATGTGTATGATATTCTGGGTAGTCTCTCTCACATACAAGCATACTCTTGTCTAGCAAAGCTTTTCCAAACAGTTTTCATCAAATCACTAAATTCACATATTTCCTTCCACCATACTGACATTTTCAGATAAGAAAAAAACACATAAACAAAAAGGTCTATTTCCCCTTCACATGACAGGAAGAAGCAGAATTTATTTTCTGTTACTTCATTGCTAAAATGAGAGAATTTCCACCATGCTCATAAAAGCAATCTCTGACCAGTAACGGCTTAAAATATTCCATTGACCCAAGGAAAGATTTAAGAAACACTACAAGATAACTATTCTTATTGTAGCTGTTTTCATACTATATAAAAAAGAGGTGTCATCATAAGAAAATTACCGCAAGACATGTACTATCCAGCATAAAGAGAAAGTACAGCCATTATTAAAAGTCAAGTAGCATGCTGTGCTCTTAAAGTCAGAGATATTAGAGGCTGCAGGAAAAAAGATTTAATACCTTCTTCTCATCTTACATTACAGAGTAAAAGAAATGTATACCTCAAAATTTGTAGGACGAGCTGAGGCATTTGCTAGTCAACCTTAGCAACTGTCCCCTGAGGCCCAAGGACAGAGCTCAAGCCTCTGACTAAGGGTTCTAGGTCTGCTGACTTCTTCCCTGATCAAGAGAGCTGTTTTTTCCAGGCATGTGACCATGGGGAAGACTTTCCAATCAGGCCTTAAGGATCATTGTCTGAAGCTATACATCTACACCTTAATTTTCTAATGAATGAGCAGTTTGTTAAAAACTGTTCAACCTACCATTCCACAAGTTGCACCTTTGATGTGCTTTACACAGAGAATCTCCTTATCTTGATGTCCCTTGTTGAATGAAATACCTGTTGGTTTGGGGTTTTTTTTGCTTATCTACATATAAAGTTAATTTGTTTCATGTCATAAATATATGCATCAGTACAAAAGAATAAATACAAATTAATTCTTTATTCTTGTCCTGTATACAACCAATGTATAAAGTAGGTTTAAGGTACTTTACAGGCACTAATTAAGTGCAAAATGCTTCTGAATTGTATTATAGAATCACAGAACCATAGAATTGTTTTGGTTGGAAGAGACCTTTAAGATCATCAAGTCCAACCATTAACTCAGCACTGCCATGTCACCACTTAATCATGTCCCTGAGCACTACACATATACATTTTTTAAATAACTCCAGGGATGGTGACTCCACCACTTCCCTGGACAGTCCATTCCAGTGCTTTACAACTGCTTCAATGAAGAAATTTCTCCTAATAACCATTCTAAACCCTCTGTAGAAACCTCCCTACCCTCAACCAGATCTACATACCCGCCTAACTTAGCGTCATCTGCAAACTTGCTGAGGGTGTCCTTGATACCCTCATCCACATTATTGATAAAACTGTCCTAGCAGCCCTAGGGAACTCCACTTGTGACTGGCCACCAACTGGACTTAACACTATTCACTATCACTCTTTGGCCCTGATCATCCAGAGAGTTTTTCATACAGTAAAGCGTACTCCTATATAAGCCATAAGTCACCATTTTCTCCAGAAGAATGGTGTGGGAAACTGTCAAAAGCTTTACTGAAGTCCAGGTAGACAACACCCACAGTGTTTCACTCACCCACTAAGCACATCACTTTGTCATAGAAAGAGATCAGGTTCTTCAGTCAAGACCTGCCTTTCATAAACCCACGCTGATTGTGCCTGATCTCCTGGTGCCATGTGATTGCAATCAAGATGATCTGCTCCATAACATTCCCTGGCACCAAGGTCAGACTGACATGCATACACCACGATTGCTATAGTTATTAAGAAGAGCTGGCCTTTGTTATTGAGTAAATAATATCATACATATCAATGTATTTGCATATAAGCCTAATAGAACACTGGCAATAGATAATTATCATTTTGCAAGCAATTATGCAAGGCCTTGGAACATCTACCCTTTAAAGACAGAATGAATGTAAAAAAATGCCATTCCCAGACAGGTACAGAAACCCTGTTGAAGCAATTAAAAGTATTCTGCTCTTTGGAAAAAAGATATTGTTGTGTTAATACTTTGTAATAGCAAACAATTTTATATACACGAAAAAAAAGCAAACATTATTCTAATCCTGGCATATGAAAAAATATTGGCACAAGAAATACAAAAGATCCCTCTGGCCTATATATTAACTTTCTATTAAAGAGTGGAATTGATTAAGTCTGAACACATTATGTTCTACAATTAAATGTGAATAGAAATTTGTAGGGGATAGTTGGAATTGAAAGATTTAACAGAAGTTTTTAATAAAGGTAATTGTTTTGCAAAAGTATTGTATTAACAGAAAGCTTCACAAAGGTTAATTGTTATCATTGAAAGGTGATAGGCATTTATCACAGTTCAATTTACTTATAGAAATTTATATGTATTCAGGATTATAAAAATAATATCATAGGTTTAAGATAAATGGGGCTTTCCAGCAAGAAGGTTTGCAGGAGAACATTTATCATTCAAACCTTCTAAAAAATTAAGGAAATTACATTTCCACTAATTTTGTAGTACTTAATACTATAGATGACTAAAAATAGCAAGACATTTGTTTTTCATAAATATCTTTGCTTTACTTGAATCAAAGCATTTCTTTTTCAGACACCTGAAACAAAATGAAGGGGAAAAAAAAAAAATTTAAAAAAAAGCAGTAGGTAGTAGCAGCTTCCCCTACACTCTCAGTACCCATGCTGAATGAAATTAGGAGAAAGTGAAGTGAGTTGAACCAGAAGTACCAGAACAACCAATAACATAATATCTCATATAAAAGGGATAAAAGAAGGCCAACACATCCAGGGAAGTCACCATCCCTTAAGGTATTTAAATGATGTGTAGATGTGTTGCTTAGGGACATGGTTTAGTGGTGACCTGGCAGTGCTGGGTTAACGGTTGGACTTGATCTTAAAGGTAAATGGTTGGACATGATGATCCCATGGGTCTTTTCCAACCTAGATGATTCTGTGATTCTGTAAAGATCTCTTCCAGCCAAAACAGTTCTATGATACTATGTTTTTTAAAGGAGTCAGCCATCCTAGGAATGAATTAAGAAAACAGCTTAATTTATTTTAGGAGGAATAAAATATTCTCTAATTTAAAAACATTCATATTTCCTTTAAAGCCAACTGAAGAATTAGCAGAAGAAAGGAGTGTGCCTCTGATGCTGAAAATATAATTTTAGCTGTTAAAATCTGGCAATCTAAGTAACTTTCAAAACTCTGAGGTCTTACATAGTCAGAAGAGAACATGAAAAACACAGCTCATTTTCAGAAGCCATCAAAAGCATTAGATGAGCTCCAGTTCTCCAGGGAAGATGTAGGCTGATTTTTTTACACCCATCACTATCCTGCAGTGCAGTAAACACAATGCAAAGGATGAGCAGGATTTTTCCTATCATCTTCAGATATTTGGAAAGAAGTGCAGGACGAATTCAGAGGAGTATAATCTTATGTTCTTGACTAGACTGCCACTTCTAAAACCCCACAAGGCAAGGGAAAAGAGGATACCTTACTTCAAGAAAGCCCAAGAGAGATGGAAAATCAGACAGATAGAAAGAACTAAAGACATGCTGGTGTCAAAGCCAGCTCTGGCTAGCCAAGGAGACAAAGCACTGCACAGGTGGCTGAATAAGGAGCCAGCTGGGTGAGACACAGAAGGTGGGATTATTTCATCTAGCTTTAGATGTCCATCTGTGGATTACTCACCCCTCTTACAGAGGCAGGTAATAGAATGCAATATTTTTTTATACCATCTGTGGGACATCATTTGCATCCTAGTTGTTTATTTCTTTATTTTGACTACACAAAGGAGCTCAACACTACTAGTTCAGTTGTCCACATTGCAAATGCCTCCATTTAGTTATACAGTCCTTCTTAAGCCTTTTGATGAGACTGGGCAGAGAGCTAAGAGTTAAAATGAGGATTCTTACTCAGCAAAAGACCACAACTAGAAGCTTAAGGCAATAAGAACAGGCTTCTTTGAGACAGTTGTTTGTTTTTTTTTTTCATTGCTCAGCCTGAAGTCAAATTCTCATTTCAGGGTACTGAAAGTCACTAACTGCTATGCTGTGAACATGAAACATGTTATTTAGCAGTAATATCACTCAAAAAGACATCTTCAAGCAGGCACTCAAATTTAGAAGCACTTCTGATGCAATCTTCCTCTGTTTCAGGCCCTTTCTGTAAAATGAGATTGCAATACTTCATCTCACCCTGCAGGGAGGTGGACCCACTTTGTTCACACTTGTAGCCAGTAAATTTCAGGGGAAGTTTCCAAAACAGAATTTGAACAGGCTGTGATAAATGACTGAACTATTTTTCATATAGCAGTAAATAAATGCCCTCCAGTGTGAATAATGAATAAGAAAAGATTACAGCGGGGAGAAAAAAAATAGTAAGCAATCACATTAATGAAGGAAGGAGATGAACCTGGTGCAGCAGGGCCAGAGGAGGACCACAAAGATGATCAGGGGGCTGGAACACCTCTCCTACGAGGACAGGCTGAGGGAGCTGGGATTGTACAGCCTGGAGAAGAGAAGGCTCTGGATAGCCACCTTCCAGTACCTGAAAGGAGTTTATAAAAAGACTGGAGAGGGCCTGTTTACAAAGGCCTGGAGTGAAAGGACGATGGGTAATGGTTTTACATTAGAAAGGAGTGGATTTAGATTAGAAATAAGGAGGAAGTTATTTACCACAGGAGTGGTGGAGCACTGGAACAGGTTGCCCAGGGAGGTGTGAGGCCCCACCCATGAAGACATTCAAGGTGAGGCTTGCCAAAACTCTGAGCAACCTGCTCTAGTTGAGGATGTCCCCTCTCCCAGCAGAGGGGTTGGACTAGATGAGCTCTAGAGGTCCCTTCCAACCCAGACATTTCTATGATCCTATGTTCATCATAACATGTGCAGGATAATACTTTTCTTCATAATGAATTTTCAGCATACGTCTCTCTCTTTTTGGGTCTGAACTATTATTTGTATATCTGAACAAGTGTTTGCAGAACTCTTCTCCAATAGGCTTACTATCCAGCAAAAAAAGTTTCATACAGCTCTAACAATGCAAGTTATAAGAGACTGACACTAAAGCCCTCTAAACAAGAATACAGATAAGAGGACTTTATTGATAACCAGTTGGATTCAGTAAAAGGATTCTTCTTTCCCAGTTTCCTTGGTGTTTGGCATTTTGGTCCTAGATATATACTATCGTCAACAAATCCTTTAAAACTGAAAAGGGCATACTCAATAAATTAATCTGGTTCTCCTTTCAATGACACCTGCAATGCTGTTTTACAAACTTTCAGTGGGCAGGTGTGAGGAGAAGCAACACCTGTTGCAGTGTATGAGAAATAGAAGAGATTTCATCGTGCTTGAAGCTTTCTTGTTCAAAGGATGAGTTACTTGAGTTCTATTTAAGTTACAAATAAAACCAAATTAATGATAAAAACTTTAGAGGCCCTTTCCTTCAAATACTTAAAGGAGATACTCCTAATACTCCAGAAGTTCTCCCAGCCACCTCTTCAGTTGTCAACCAGCACTGAAGCAAAAGAGATAAAAACATTTCTTCTCTTTGTATCAGAGTTGCACAGAAGCAAAGAAGTTAGTTGGTATCATTGGCAGCACACTCTGGTATGCTGGGTCAAGATGTAGCTATTTACCCTTCACACAAAACTGTGTTGACTTCAGCATCGGCATATCTCTAGGTGCTTTCTGTGAAGTCTGAATAAGAAATTGCTATAAAATAAAGACCTATTACCATCCTGCTCAGCTTTTATGTCCATCTACACACTCAATAAGAAGGGAAGGTACTTGGTATTTGTAGGTCCTAGTCACCTTTATATGGAAAGGACTATCTAACAGTGTTTTCAGTGCCCCAAGGGTTACAAAACCATAGAGGTGAGAATAATTCAGTAATTTACCTTCCCATTGGTGGCTTCTACCTAACCAAAAGAAGAATAAGTAATAAACTGTTTATAAATGTTAAGAGTTATATTTGATGAGTTTTATTCAGAAACAGTATCTCTTGAGATTATGGTACCAAACAAACATTAATGCCAACAATGACTCAGATGAAGATTTTTTTTTTCCTGTGTGTTCAAGTTCAGGTACTAACCCACAGTTTTCAGTGAGAAAAGGCCAGCATATTTGGATTCTCCAAAAATTCAAAAAATAGAGATACCTAAAACTGTTTTCCATATGAATTTTGCCGGACTTGATCCCCTCACCTTTCTTCTGAAGGTTCAAATAAATTACACACAAAGTTGTACTGTACAATAAGATACCAATGACTTTCATTAAAATACTATTTTGCCTCCCACTAATTAATACAAGTCTCTTATCAAGAACACTACATTCTCCATTAAGCAATTATTCTACACACTGAAGATCCACATCTTTAAACATTCTCTAACTTTGGTATACTTAGAGTCAAACTGGCTTTATATAGCTAAATACGTTATTCTCAGAGACCTGAAGTTCAGCCAGATTATCCGGTGTGCTGCAATTATTGAATAGCATAACTAAGCAACTCATCCTGCACTATTTCTTTAATTTATGGTCTTCAATTAGGACATGAACCAACTGCACATTTTTGTGTAATTTGACTAATGGTCAATATTCTTGAGGATCATGGAAGAACCTCATTATAAAGATAATTAAGAACAAAATCCATTGCTTGTACTTAAAGTTAGATTTTCCTTCTGCCCCAGGCCTACATATTTCTTTTCTTTAACAATGACCAATTTCTGTTTGCTTCCATGCAACACAATTTCTACAGTTCCCATGTGTATGACAAAAACCTTCCCTGGAGTTTGTAAAACATCTGGCCTGCAATCTTTGATCCGTGCTGCTATAAAGTTATTCATTAATTTTATCTGCCACATCTTCTTTTTTCCTTTCATTTACTACTCAAAATTTGACATGCAGCTAAGAGTTTCAAGGGATGGAGACTTTTTTTGTTTATATATTGACATAAATCGGGATGATGGACTGAAAATGCAATATACTCAGTGATTTCAGTTTTGTTAATATTGAAATACATATTTATACAGTTTATGTTACCATACTCAAAGACTATTAACTAATCTCTACAAAGGTCTCCAGCTGCTCTCTTCTTGTAGATATAAACAGAAAAACATATGATGCACATTTGAAATTCAGGCGAGAAAGCCCATCTTTATAGGCATGGCTGCATGCTGTGTGTTGGTGCCAATATGCTAGCTTGGTACAAAGCAAACGCTCTATCAGGCTATGTGATATACACAGAAATATCATTTTTGCAGACCTGGATTGTCTCTGTCCTCGTTTGTGCTAGAACAGAACTAATTATTTTCTGTGGTTTTACTTTTCAGCTAAGTATCTTCTAAAGTAACTATACTTTCCAAAGTTAACAGCATATTTTTACAGATAGCCTCTGCTTCTACCAGTGATAATACTCAATGTTTAGAGTTACTACCAAGGACTGGTATGCAGAAAGGCTCTTGCTTATACTTGCTTCTATAGAAACAAAGACAACTGCTAAATCTTCTGTACCATGTTAGAGTGACATCTGTGAAAGGCTGCACCTGTGGGGAGGAGTGGACATCCAGTTTCCTAATCCAGCTCATGAATCCATTTCCCACCTGATGATGAGACCAGTCTGGGACTTCCTCAGTGCCTGTGCTGCAGTGTCAGCGGTGATGTAATTGTTATCAGGGGTTGGGTTCTATATTTATTTTGTATATATTTCATTATAGTTATTATTTCATTAAAGCAGTTCTCATTTTATTTTTTAATCCATAAATCTCTCTCCCTTATTCCCTTTGTCTTCCCCTTTGGGATGGAGAGGGGTTAATAGAGAGCATCTGTCATTCATCTAGTGACCAGTACAGCCCTAACCCTTGACAGGAATGGACTTCTTCAATACTATATTAAATCTGCCAGGAAGCATTTATCTGTCTCATTAAGACCAAATTAATCTGACACTCTCTGTCCTTGGGAACTGAAGTAGGCCTAAAAACTAATGGGAGGAGTGAAATCTATGCTTCATATTTCCCTATATTCCCTCCCCTCTCACCCTTTATTTATTTATATTTTTGTTTTATCTATTTATGCCATACCAATTATTTCTGTTAGGGTCATCTGGTGGTCTTCTAATTATTAAGTAAAGGAATGGTATAGTTGAGAATATCATTCAAGTGACTAGTAACGAGTTGGTATCTGCGTAAATAATATACTACAAAGGATCTGTCTCATGACAGGCTTCTTATTGCTACTAAATCTGTCACTTGTTCAAGAAAAATTCTTCCAAAACCCAGATGAACAGAATTTCCCTTAGTATTAAATTATCATGTTCCATTTTAGTCCTTCTGAAAACAAAAGACTTCTGAAAACAAGAATATTCAAGAACACTGAGTATGCAGATAAGTTTTTCTGTCTGTTTTATCTGCAATCTCTCTCTTAATGATGTTTCTGGCAAGAAAAACTATCAGACTATCTCAGAGACATTATTCTTTCTTTTTTGTATTTCAGATAGCAAAGTCATATATAGCAAATAATCCAGTCCAATTTGTTATCCATTATTTAGCTTCATAAAATACATCTTGTGCATCACTTATTTTATAATAGTGTATTTTATTTATGCAAGAATGCTTCATTGAGATTCAAAAAAAGTAGCATTCAAAAGGCTATAATTTTATCTCAGTCCTCCTTTCAATTAAATAATGTTGGCAAAAGCCCAAGGTACAGACCCACATCTCTGTAAGAGCTAGATCCCGCTTGCTTCACTCTCCAGTGGGTACTACCTAATGGAATTCATGGGGTTACTTAACCAAGAACAGTGGATGTTAATCAGCTATAGGGCATATAGGCAAGACTTGCCACAGCCTCAGATTTTATTCACGTTACTGACAGTATTTTATTGCATTGATGGATGCTGCAGCAGCCATCATAATTGTTTTAAAGCATTTCAACAGAGTCCCATTCTAAAACACAGCAACCTTCAGCCATAAATTAGAAAAGGCTCAATAAAAAGCATAAAAAAAATTGCAAGGAATTTCAACCAAATGGTGCCATAAGTATAATTTCACAAAGTTTCAATTCAGAAAAGGTCTTTCAAGTGATTAAGATGACCTTTACATTACTGACTTTTTTTAACTCTACCAGTAAATTCATATACTTCCTACTTCCATGACTATATCATACTGTCAGCAAAAAAGTGTGTGTGTGCTTGTGTGCAAACATGTGTGTGCTTGCATAGATTAAATCTGATTTTAGTTCAAGAAAATACTCTGAGGTACCAAACTTACGTTCTTGCATGTTGAACAGATAAAAATAGATATTTTTCCCTTTGCAGTACTTGGTAACACCTAACTTCTAGATAACTAATGCCACCCAAATTTTCTGATGAACAAGGTAATCATATCAGTCAATTGTTACAATAAAGGGATTGTTAATGGGGAAATCCTGTGCTGCACTTAGTAGCACATGGTCTGGAAGAATTTTGAAAACAAATCAAGAAAAATCTTTAATTTACTCAAATAGCCCCTTTGAAGTATAAGACAATAAAGTTATTACAGAAAGAAGGTAAGATCTTAATAAACACTCCCTATTAATAAACCTTTTTCCATTCCAATTAATAATATAGTAGCAATTCCTAAATTATGTGAAAATGGATACCAGAGATTTTCCTTACTAACTGGCCCATGATTAGCTCCCACTCAAAGATTATTGGGAAAAAAAAAAAAAAAAAAAAAAAAAAATTAATGAAGTTGGGGCCTAAAAAGTTCACTGCATCTAGGGAAAAGAATTAACTGGGTTGTTTTTTTTTTTTTCCTACATCATCTTGTACCACAATCCTACTTCCTGTCCCTGAATCATTTAATACCAACTTCATAAAAAACAGTTTAATTTCAAATGGTTGAGTTTCAGGTTTGAAATAGTATTTCCTAAGCTGGGAACTTATAATTTCCCAGGCCAAGAACTGCTGATGGAATACAGAGTCCTGAAGTATTTTAGAAAATGTCAGCCTTGACATGTACCCCACAGCACAAAAGAGCAGAGAAACTAAGAGGAGGATTAAGAGAGATTTACTCTTTAAGTCACACCACCGGTGTGAGGGAACCCTATCAAAAAATACAATTACCATATACTACTACACTGAAAATCCAAAGACAGCAGGATTTTTTACCACATGCACAAGATGACTGGGAAACCCTTGTTGGTATAGCCCATTAGGACCTCACAGTAAAAAGGGGTGGACTATCAGCATTAATATAGATGAAACCGCAAAGGTGATCTAAGGAATTGCCCGTCATGAGCCAAAATTCAGCCCAGCAACTGGTAGGCACTTAATGTTTAGAATGTTCTCAAGTCCTGTAGGAGTCAACAAAGCATAAACTGAGTGTATTTTAGTGAACTTAGGGTGCACCTACATCTGCAGACAGGTGCATCTATACCCGAAACTGTTTGTTTGCTTGTGTGTAAAAAGTCACCTTCCTGGTCACTCTTTCCTTTGCTGAAGAAAGATGATTTTCCATCATAGAAATGTCATTATTCATCTAATAAAACAAACAAACAAACAACAAAACCCAAAACAAACCAAAAAAGGAACACCCAAAAAAGCAAAACAAAACACCAATCTTATTACACAATGCTACTTTCAATATAAGAAGCCTTGACTATCCATCACCTTAAACTATTGAAACACTGGATTTTTATGCAGCCACTAATATTTATTTGCCCCTGTTGTAGGCATTTATATAAAGAATCTGCCATCAGGAAAAACAAATGACCTTTTTGATTAGAAGTTTATTGGCTCATACAGTCAAGAAGTATTTCATTCAGTAAAGAGGATTATTCCTAGGCTTCTAACTGTCTCTTCAGCACCTACAGCAAATACTTTGCTTGGTCACTGAGAAATGTTAAAATAATAAAGCTTTAGCAATTATTTTTCTGAAGAGTTTTATATTAAATGGCTGGCCAGAACCATATTGCTAATGCCTGAGTGAATGGTAGGGTCTTCAGAGTGTCATTTAATCTTAGACTGAAATAACGTGCTCTTTAAACAGCTCTTCTCACCCTTCTCTCTTCAATAGTGAGAAAATTAGCTTCTGGACTCTCTGAAAGCATTTTGTGCAGTATTCAATTTACTGCCATGTACTTTTCTGTGTGGCATTTATCTCTACAGTTGATTGTTTTCAAAAAATACCCAAGTTTTCTGAAGACTTCTCACTTGCAGCAACAAGTTGCTAGCCTTTTGACTTCAAACAGAAGCTCACCTGAATGCAGATGGAAAAAATACCTAGTTTCCAAACTGCTCTTGCAGGTCTCCTCCCTTTGGGTGCTTGGAGTGTGGACAAGTCAAGGTGATGGGCAGATTAAGAAAATTAGTATTTGAATACTATATAGATTGGCTACAAAAATTATTGATTTGTTCCATTTTTTTTTTTATTCCCCAGCCACCTACCACCACTGAGATGTTGCCCTCAAGAAGCATCAACTTCATCTTTCCTGTTTCACAGGTAACTGACAGGGATCTCTAATGTTTAAGCCAATGCTTTCTTTACAAGTGGAACCTTGAACAACTATCAAAACCTAAAAAGACAAACTTGGTATCAGTTGCTACAGACCTTCATTTGCAAGTTGTTGAATTTCACTTGTACAGTCCTTTTCCCTACAAAGCACATGTGAGATGAGTTTTGAGACTGAACTTTCTAAACAGATGTGGTATTAGCTCATCAGATAAAGCAACATCATAATTGCATAAAAGCAATCCCCTCCTCCCCTTTTATATACTGATCATCTCCCTTGGGTATTTGTAGTTGTCCTGGTTTGAATGAGAACAGAACTAATTCTGTTCTGTGATTTTACTTTTCAGCTCAGTTCTTCTAACCAACTGCACTGTCTGAAGTTAGCAGCCTGTTTGCACAGGCAGTGTCTGCTTCTCACAGTGATAACACCCCATGTTAATTTCGAGTTACTACCAAGGAGTGGTGTGCAGACCAAGGCCACTGCTGGATCTTGTGTACCACATTGGGGGGTGCAGGAAAGTGAAAGGCCTCACCTGCAGGGAGGAGTGGACAGGGCAGGTGACCCCAAACTGACCAACAAGGTATTCCAGCCCATAGATGTCATATTCGGTATAAAGCAGAGGGATCTGGAGGGTCTATAGCTTGCTTGTTCACTCGCCCTCTCTCTGGGGGCTCCTGGGCTCTTCTCCCCTCTTAGACCACTTTGCCAGCTTTGCTCGGCTTGGCTCAGGTCCTCTTTCAGTTCCTTCCTTGAAGCATCCAAGGAGGACTCTGTCCGTTCCACCTTCAATTCCCATCAGTGCGTTCCTGAATCCAGTACCAGAATCCAGCTCCTGAACACATCTCCCATCTGCTGTGGGGCCCAGCCTTGGACTCCCCCACAGCATTGGTGGTGACGGTGACGTAGTTACCATCAGGGGGTTTGGATTCGATGCTGGTTTTGTATATATTTGTAAATATTCTATTTTACTGTTATTATTCTCATTAAAGCTGTTCTAGTTTCCTTGTCTAATCGCTCAGTCTCTCTCCCTTATTCCCTTTCTCTTCTCCTTTGGGGAGGGAAGGGGGTTAACAGAGAGCATCTGTTACAAGTCTAAGGGGCTGCTCTGACCCTAAACTGTGACAGTAGTAATTTTAAGTTTCATTTCACTATAGAAATACAATCGTTTCAAATCTCATTGGCAAAAATCCAGGTATTTTTACTTTACTTGATCCTAATGTGTATATTCAAAGATGTTTGTGTAGATCTAGGATCTTCTCAAGAGGAAATAGTTATATCTGTACTAGAAAACAGAAAAGTCAGTTACAGTTTAGAGCATTTGCAGTATGCAAAAGATATAAAATTGGTCTGTGTGAAAATAAAACCCACGGACTGAGAATAAGATTTTTCTGAAGACTACACTAACAAGCATGGAAATACGGAAATTTGTAAGTAGAATTGTTTTCAGTATTCTTAATGAATATTTTGCAATTGATTCAAGGCAGGAAAATGAGGCAATCTCAAGCCTTACCTTTCCTAGCTAACACACATAGAGACATAAAAGTGGATACAAGTCTTTTTTATCCCAGTTTCTGATCCACTGTTCACACTTGATGAAAGAAGGTTTTTCCACTTCAGCTTCTAGCTTAGTCCTCTTGCCAGAATTACCTGTACTTACTAGCTGTCCTAACTACCTTCCTGATGTCCCAGTGACTCCAGACTCTCTTGGGATGTAGGCATAATCTGGTGGCAACATGAGGGAGCAAAGTTAGAGTAGGCAATACCTGTCTTCAAAGACATAAAAAAGCATGCAATCTCCTCTTCAGGCAACTGCCTACTCAAGCCAGCCGTAGTCAAATTCTTTTCCAGAGATCACAGAAAATCAATTATTTGCAAATATTATCATGTTAATATCTACAGTGAATATCATGTCTTATACTTAGAGAAAATCCTGCCCTGCAATTGAAAGTTTTCATCTAACTTCCTTGATTTTTTTTCCTAAGAATTTCGTAGCAAAAGTATCCTCATACACACATACAAAAAAACTACAAAACCAACCACAGAAAAAAATAACTCAGCTTTGAAACTCTCCTTCATACACTACTTTTTTTCCCCCTCTCATCAGAAGTTGAAGGAATGATAAGGACTACTAAGAATAGTAAGAGGAATACCAATCCCTTCACATAACTGATTTCATTTTTCAAATGAAATGGAAAAAATACCTTTTTTTTTTTCTTCAGGATGTTAGGAATACATGGGGAACTTATATTTAACCACAAATATATGAACTATTTCAGAGACTCAAAGCCCATCCAATTTCTTGCCTTTTGAAAGAGCAGATACATGATATTGTATAGTAACAAAATTCAATTGTCAGCATAAGAGAAATTAAACTTCTGAAAGACTATTTTTTGGGGAGGAATAAAAACCTGCTTTAAAATTTTAATAACTATTTCCAGTTTATTAAATAAGTTACAAATTAATCCCTGTTTTTAACCAAAATGTTGACAAATGAAGCGAATCCAGTTCCTGCGCTTCTATTAGTCAAGTTAGGCTCAGCCAGCCCCTCAGCAGTGTTCTGTTCTGAACAGGCAGAGCGCTGGTTGCAGCTGTGTCACCTTTAGTGCAGGACCTACTTAGCAGCACCACACACCTGGTGTACAATAGCAGTCACACTATTGTACTTAATCTGAGGCAAACATACTATGATCATAACTGCAAGTTTACTTTCTTTTGTTCTGTATTTTCTAATTGAAGATATTTAGCGAGTACGATGCAATACTTAGGGTTCAAACTGAGCAGAAACCCAACAGGCCTCTGCACTCAGATGTTTAGGCCTCTGCACATGGTGGACAGGCTTTTGAAAGTAAATACCTGGCCTACAATTCTTTTGTCAACCACTAGGTGGTAATGTTCACTCTGTGGACCTTTAAAAAAACCAAAACAGTATTAACCCTGCCTAACAATCAAATAAATGTTCTCCTCACTTATACTGGTGGAACGATGTAGTAAACCAGAACTGAATTTGACTTGTTTCCTTTTACATAAACAATTTTATTTATTTTTAACTGTGCTCAGTTTTATGCTAAGCACAGAGAAGCATGTCACAGCAACCCACATGCATTTGCTGCTGTTGGACCTGTAAACTATTCCAAAACAACTCAGCCTACCAGAAATAAATGTTCTATAGTGGAGTTTTAACAGGACAGATGCACGTGCTGCATTAGTTCCACCAAAGCTGATATAACAGTGTTTTCCTTTGTTTCTATGATACTGAAGCTAAGAGATGATCTATGAAAGAATGCAGGTTTTATACTCCCAGTGAGTTCAGGTTTTATGGTTTGCTCATAAAACATTACATTTAAGTTACAATGAAAAGCATGCAGAACTCATACCAATTATGCACTGAATATAACGAAGATAGAATATTCCTCTATGCATCCAAATTCTTCTGTTCATTGAAGAATCTATGAGCAAGCATAACAGAAAAAGGAAGAAAAAAAAAATCTGTTTCAGCACAAAACTCATATACTTCAAGAATTGTAGAAAATGAAAATATTCTGAGCACAAAGCTGAAAATGTAAAGCTCAGTTTCTACTCTCAGATATTTAATCACAGATTTTTTTCTCATATTACCACTTCCCTTGTTCTCGCACCTGTTTTATGAAGTAGAAGGAGGTAACTGCCACTATTGTTTGCAATATTTTTATCCCCCCCCCACCCCAACACAACACACAGGGGATTTGAGGAACAGGGAACAAAAGAAGCTAAAACTATGTTTCTGGCTCTACAGAAGAAGCAATTTAAATGAAGACATTTGTTATGTAGATTGAAACAGAAAATAGAAAGATAAAGATCCCAGTTAAGCCGTTTTACAGAGCTCCCCAAAAAAGCCTAGCTGCCTAGGGGTTAGATCTGTGCCTGACTGAGAGCAGAGACAGGAAGCTGAATCTCTCATTCCATTGCAGATTGCCCTTCCTACAAAGTCAGCAAGACAGTCTCCCTGGCTCTTTGTGTTCAATGAATTGAATACTTAAGAGCTCCAAAAGTAAAAAAAAAAATAAATAAAAAATCATATAGCATGTATGGAAAACAGGCAGAAGCCAGCTAAACGTGCTCAAGAGGTGAAAGCTTCCAATTACTACCATGAATAAATAATAAAGGAAACACTCTTCTGTTCAGTCTGGTCTCTCACTGGCAACTAGTTAGATCTTGGTGCAAACAGTTACTGTGTCAGGCACAGATGTTGCCTGCCTTAGGGTCTGACATGTGAGCCAGCCCTGTGTACAAATGCTTGCCCCATTAAAAAACAAAGCACTATACTCACTCTCTTCTAGGAAAAATTAAAACAGTCCCTAACCATAGTTAAGAAGCCAGGAGGAAAACAGCTGCTCAAACTGTAAACTTCACTCTTGGTTGCAACTCTCTCAGATAGATTTGCACATTACTGCAATTACTTTGGAAAAATGGGAGAGTATTAAGAAAATAGAAAGAAAGGAGAGCAATTCATCTTATCTAGATAACTCGTCAGACTAGACAGCCACTGAAAGCAGGGGAAAATTGCAATCAACAAGATAATTTTGGTGTCTTATATCACTATGAAAGCAATCTTTTTCAAGAGTAGATAACAGGATAATTTGAATTGCAGATAAACAGGTCTTGGATTGTGTCTTCTTTGGAAAAACCACAGCTCCAAAGGTCAAACTGAAGAATGTTATAAAGCAAGGAAAGCCAATAGATCTGTACCTATTTTTACCAGGTCATAATTTGGCTTTGCTTGTTTGGGTTTTTTCTTACATTTCCTCCCCTCCCCATTCCATGAGAACAAAACAGCCCAATTCAAATGAATTACATTTGTTATATTTGTATGTTATTCCACTATATCCAAGGCTACCCTTGAAGGGTTCCTAGCTCCCCATAAGAAGAGTCTCATGAGTTGTCCTTGATTGTTCTTCTCACTGAACCATCTGGAAAGCCCACACTAATAATTTCATGCAAAATAGCATCAGAACTTATGAAAAGGAAAAAAACCACAAACTTATTTGTTTTCTTCCATTTTCCTTAAATAGCTGCAGAATGGTAAACAGTCTGGGCAATGTCCAATGTCCTGGTTTGAGCCAGAACAGAACTAATTCTGTTCTGTGATTTTGCTTTTCAGCTGTCTTCTACGTAATTGCACTTTCAGAAGTTAATGGCATCTTTTTACAGACAGTGTCTTCTAGCAGTGATTAATGCCCAACGTTTACAGTTAGTACTAAGGACTGCTATGCAGACAGGCTCTCACTTATACTTGCTCCTATGGAAACCAAGACAACTGCTAAATGTTGTGTACCACACTGTGGGTAGAAAAAGTAAAAAGCTGCACCTGCAGGGAAGAGTGGAGAGGACAAGTGACCCTAAACTGGTTAAGGAGGTATTCCATCCCACATATATCATATTCAGTATAAAGCTGAGGGCTCAAGAGAGTCAAGGTCAGCTTCTTCAATGGCTGCAATCTATGGAGGACTCTGTCCAATCTGCTTTTGATCCTGATCTGTGTGTTCCTGAACCCAGCTCCTGAATCTGGTTTCCCATATGATTGTGAGTCCAGTCTGGAACCGCTCTGGTGCCTGCTTCACAGCATCAGTGGTGTTGGTGACATAATTGCCATTAGAGTGGTTGAGTCCAATATTAGTTTAGTATATATCTGTATATATTGTGCTATTATTTTCATTAAAGCTGTTTTAGTTTTCTTTTCCAATCCATAGGTATCCCTTACTCCCTTTTTCTTCCCTTTGAGGAAGGAAGAGGGCTTAAAAGAGAGCATCTGTCATTTGTCTAGTGGTCAGACCAGCCATAACCCTTGACACGAGTGAAACAGATTGCCACCTGAGTCCTGACCTGAAACTGTGCTTCAGTATCATGAAACATGAATTTGTTATCTAAGTGCTTCTCCTGTATTCATAGATCTTGTTGCACATACTCCAGGAGTCTCTTCATAGAAGAAGCCTGCTAGGTAACAACATCAAGTATGAATGTTTTTAAAATACTAGGCCATCTTAAGCTAGTAGAGCTGTAGCTGGATCTTCACAATGTGACTGTATTCAGTCTCAAAGCTTTCATCGCTCACTAATTCTCAGGAGAAAGAAAAAGGGCTTTATCTCCCCTATCTTTATGTACCTGAAGTATAAAGATTGAGTAGACCACTTTAGACCCTCTTACAGCCAAGAGAGAAATAGAATCATAGAATTGTCAGGGTTGGAAGGGACCTTAAAGATCACCTAGTTCCAACCCCCCTGCCAATGGCAGGGA
>JANIJG010009187.1:13697-42244 GCA_024611175.1 Megaceryle torquata | reverse complement strand
GTAGGCAAAATCGAGTTCTCACCCACCAGTTATACTTTTTCCTCACACAGTCTTTTTCACCTTTTGTTTTTTTTTTTTTTTTTTTTTTTTTTTTTTTATTACAGAACCTGGACCTTTAGATCCACCACTTCTGTTGAATGTAACAGCAAGGACAGCAAGCATCACCTGGCAGCATCCTTTAAAGCCAAATGGCATTATCACCCATTATAATATTTACCAAAATGGCCAACTGTATGCTACTGTGCTAGGAACTACGTCTAATTGTACAATAGAAGACTTGCGTCCTTACACTGTCTATGTGTTTCAGGTAGAAGGATGCACTTCTAAAGGATGCTCTCTTTCACTTGAGACCCCAGAAATACAGACTCTTCCAGGTGCACCTGAGGATATTCCTGCTCCAGAACTGTATTCTGATACTCCAACTTCTGTGGTCATCTCGTGGCAACCACCTGCTCACCCAAATGGTTTGGTGGAAAATGTTACAATAGAAAGGAGGGTGAAAGGAACAGAACAAGTATCAACTGTGGTGACACTCCCTCCTAGTCAGTCCATGAGCTACATTGACCAGAGTACCTCTCTGAGCCCTTGGCAGAAATTTGAATACAGAATTCTGATGAGTACTCTTCATGGAGGTGTGAACAGCAGTGCATGGTCAGAAGTTACCACTAGACCATCAAGACCTGCTGGTGTTCAGCCACCTGATGCAGAAGTGTTGGGACCGCATTCAGTTCAGGTAGGAACAATTCTCATTGCCTCATGGCTTTAAAGTTTTCCTTGTAGCAACTGTGTATTTGAGAGACATCTACTGGCTGAGCCAACTGATTTCATTGCTGCAGGGGTAGCTGCATAATTACTGTTTGTCCTTTGGCTCAAAAGCATTAGATTTCTTTCCACTTTTTTCCTTTACACCAGTCTCTGGTGTTATGCTCCAGTTCATTTTCTTCCTTGCACATCTGATGTATTTTCAATATTAAACTTGAATGCTTACATTTAACTCCCTAATCAGATCAGAAAATTACCTACTACCTTCTCCAAAATTTCAAGACTTCATTAAAATGCTAAGAAGTAAAAAGATTTTTTTTCTGTAATTAAATTTTATATATAATTACACGATTTTTAAAAAAAATAGCTAATGAAGATAAAAGTACCATTGTGGTTCTCCTGATTTACAAAATAAGAGTCTTACAGGACTACCTAGGAAGTTTTCAATTATTCACATCGTTCTGTTGGGAATGAACTCTAGAGGACAGGATAACTACCATTGTTTTGGCTTGCATACAAACTTCATTCAAGGGAAATTAGTGTAACCAAACAAGAGGGATTTTTGTAGCTTAGAAGCCTCTTTTGTGTAAATACACACATGCTTCCATGGATTCAGTCCTGTACTAATGCCAAAAGTATTGGTACAGTAGCTTGCTCACCAGAGCACAAAACAAAGGACATTTGCATAAGATTGAAGTTCATCTGTTAGATTTATTGTTTTTGGTATACATTGTATTTTCAAAAGGTAAATAGAATGGTGTTACCAATGCAGTCTAAATAATCTGAGGGTATGAATTTAAGCAGTAAACCACTGTGGATTTTTGGTTTTTTTTTCTATGTTCACACATAATTTTAATCTATGAAAAAAGCTATTCAATGTTAGAGAAAAAAAATCTTGAGCTTTTAAAATTATGTTTTAATATCTAAGGAATTGCATGTTACCTCTACATTAATCGCAAGTGAGTTCAGTATGAGTACAATGGTTATTGTAAGAATTAATAGTGATCGACCACTTTAAATTGTGATGAATTGCCAGGCTCCTTATTGAAGATTTGGGTGATCTACTTTCAGGAGTCTCCCCTCTGTGCTTCTGTAGATATATCTTCTTATCCATCACAATTTATAGCTGAGTATTTTTCATGGATTTACCAGAAGCAGTAATCTTGAATAAACAATAGCCCTAGTTCAATGGCATGTTTATACCCATGTCCACATTTTTTTGCATGAGCTTTTACATGTTGTCTTCAACTCTGAGCACAAAGAAGTTACTGCAACCTTTAATGCTTCAGTTAATGTGATAGGGGCATAATAATTTTATATCTTACCCATATCTTTTCTTTCTGCAAGTTCAGTCAACACTCAATCCTAATTTTAAATGCTCATGAGTTATCAGAGGCCTTGTCATTCTTTACCGGATGTCTTTTGTTGAGATCAGAGATGTGTCTTCAGCTGTAATTTCATTCTTTAGCTCAGCTCCAAGATTAAGTAATCTACCAATACTGAAAGTCAGTTTGATCATTTATTTCTTCTGAAACCTGAAATCAGGTAGTGCAGTCTTCACTCTGTAATAATTTAATTTCAACATAACAATGCTTTTTAAGTTTTTTTTCTTTTCTTGACAAAGAGTTAAAATGCTTTTTTTTCCTTCTTCATGTCCAGTCTATCTAGCATTTTAATATCCAGTCTTTCTAACATTCAAAGCTCTTTAAAGCCCTTTGACATCTACACTGTTTGACCTTCTGTATGAGTGGTGATTGTATTTTGTGTCACTACTGCTCTTGTAGTCTCAGGTTTGATTTTTCTACCTGGAGATACATATTTGTTCAGTCAGTTAAGTCTAATTTCTATCAAAAATGCTGAATCATGGAATCATAGAATGTATTGGGTTGGAAGGGACCTTTAAAGGTCATCTAGTCCAACCCCCCTGCAATAAGCAGGGACATCTCCAACTAGGTCAGGCTGCTCAGAGACTCATCAAGCCTTGCCTTGAATGTCTCCAGGGATGGGGCCTCCACCACCTCTCTGGGCAACCTATTCCAGTGACCTATCACCCACATATTAAAGAACTTCTTCCTAATGTTTAACCTAAATTTACCCTTTTCTAGCTTAAAGCCATTACCTCTCATCCTTTCTCTACAAACCCTTGAGAATAAACCCTCCCCTGCTTTCTTATAGGCCCCTTTCAGGTACTGGAATGTCACTATAAGAACCCCCTGGAGCCCAAATAATAATCCTGGATGCTTTTATTTCCATTACTCAGTCTTAATGTTAATTTTTCCTGATTTTAAATATTTACATTAAAATGTTCTAAGTAATTCGAGGTGGTGGCATTTAATTGAGAGAAGTGACATTTGTGTATGCCTTTCCAAATATACTCTCCTCTGAGTATCTGTCATTCAGCAAAATTTCTCTCTTTCTCTCTCTCTCAATATCATTTGCTGATATGGACATAAATTCTTCTAATTTGTCATGTATTTTATTTTACTTAGTGTTGTTTAATTTGGTGTCATCATAACTGGTAGCTGGGAATACTTGCTCTTGTTACTGTGCAGAGTATTCCATGTCTTCTTGTCCTTGTCCAGGACAACAAGAGATTAGTTATCCTTTCTATTTATTTATTTATTTCTATTATTATTTACATTCTCTTCAAAAAATGAAATAAAGTTATAGGTGCAGAAGAGCTCTGTTTGCAGAAGGGAAAACCAGAGGAAGCAACTGGGTTTTCATCTTACTTATTGGTCGTCTTACAGGTCTGTCAAAGGGATTAGCTCACTAGTAGTGGTGTTGTTTACTTCTGTTCAATTTTATTACAAGTGCCCATCAGAGTAGGAAAACTGAGACCACCCATTAGGCTGTGCCATGGCACTGACGCTGTCTTGTGGCCTGTGTGAATGTCCTTTACTAGGAGAATACATGAAGAACAAGGTAGCACCTGTTTTGAAACCATTCAGGGTTTTTTTGCCCTGTTCTTTCAAACTAGAGTATATATATGAATAGCTATTCTGTAAACCCCTTGTGTCCCTTCACCCCACAAGTATACTAGTTGCACAGGCAGGACTGTGAAGTACTGTGCAAGGATTGCCACTTAGTAGTTGAAAAGCTTTCCTGTGTGGAAATAAGATGGATCTGGTTTGGGATTGCTTTACATTAGTGCCTTTAAAATCTTGTAAGAGTCCCAGAAAGGCATACTTTCCCTCCTGAGTGGGTCAAGCCCACCACACCTGCAGTGCATACATCACGCTTGTGCTGTACAATGCTCTCATTTTATTGGTGTCTAAAATGGTAACTCTTAAGCAAAGAATGGAAAACAAGCTGTCTCTTTGAGAAGGACATTTTAATTACCTCTTGTCCTGGAGAGAGCTGTCCTCCCAGGTTAGAGTGGAAAGTATTGGAAGGGCACTGTGGGAAAGATTAGCAAGAGGCTCCTTTACCAAGCCACAGTTGCAAATCAATAGAGGCTTTCAGCTGTCAGTGCAACCAATCCCTAAACCATGAGCGCAAATATTTACTTCTACTGGAAACAGAGAATTTACAAAAAAAGAGAAACATATTTCCATTCCTTTATTTAGTCATAGAATCAATGTAAATGATTTGAGGATGTGTAGAATTCAAAGTGCTCTGGGATAGTACTCACTTGAGTATACAGCTTATTTTCACAGACCAAAGCTTTTGCTCCACAAGGAGGATAATATCAGCACAGCAGGTCACTCTTGGCATAAACTCTTCTGATGTGTATGTGCTCTTTAACGTTTAGTATTAATCAGAATGGACTGATATCTCTCCATAACTTTAGCTTGCTTTCTTTTGTGTGAAAGAAAGTGTAAAGCTGTCAATAATTTTTAAAATACCCATTTCTGTGACACCTGCATGGTATTTTTTAATATTTGCTGAATTGATAATGTTCATGGTAGCAGAGTATACTGTGCAATAAACTGCTTTTGTGGCTTATTAAATGCCAAAGTGAAGTGGAGGTATTCAGCAAATGCAAAAGCCGTTTATTTAGTATATGCCAATGCCATGAACATTATTCCTGTTACACAAGATTTGCTATACCTTAATGTACAGAAGTATAAAAGAAATTGTTTCCTTTTCTTGTGAGGGTTGCAATTGCTGTGCTGCTTCAATCTCACACTTCACACTAGTATGATGTTTGGGAATGTAACTAGGTTGAGTGGCTTGAGAAAGTGGCTGGTTTACAGAGTGAATAATTATTTAAAGGAGCTCTTTGTGTAGGAAAAGCATTATGTGGCAGTGTGCGCTGAACTAAATTAACTGTAGTATGCAAATTCTAAAACTTTGGCAATTTAACTTTCAGTAGGAAGACTTATCTTGATTCTCCGCTCTGATTCTCCCTTAAGGCCTTTGGCTTGGGGAAGACAGCTGTAGTTTTGATTGTTGGCTTAACTGGAGACTTGCTGACCCATGTTTGCCTGTATTGTTGTCCCTTGCTGACCAGTGCCACCAATGGATCACTGTTAGATAAGAAGCTGCAGCCATTTCCTGTCATTTGTGTAACTTCTTTTTCTCAAGATAGAAGTTGGCATGAGCTGTATGGCATTCTGATGTTTCTTTCAAGGGAAAAAGTTATTTTCTTTTTGTTTTTAGTGGTTAGATAGGTTATAAGAGAATGGTTTCACCCTGTTTGTATGAAATAAGTACCTCATTGACATACAGTCCTTGTGCCATGCTATTCCGTCATGATAACATCAGTTATAGAAGCTTTCTCCAGTTTGATTAGATACAAAATGAGAAAAATAAAAAATTATGATGATTTCATTGGCTTCTCTCTTAATATATGTTATATATGTTGCCTGCTAAAATGAAGGAATGTGGTGATTCTGTAGCTCCAAATTGACATTCTTCTTTCTAATTTCATTTTTTGCCTACTGATTTAATACCATGTCATTGATTTTCTATAGATTATTTATTTTTCATAAGTATTTCCTTATGACTTCTCTGACTTAAGAGGAGTTGTAGGCTTTATAATTCCATGTTTCCTATCCTCAGAGATGGCAATCACTTAATTTACAGTTCATCTCCCATTCTTTTCTTTGTATTACAAGAAGCTGCCACAGAGAAAGGTGGTATTCCACTCTACAGATTTAACAATGTCATTAGTCTGATGGCCACAGGATCTTTGAGAGTTGCAGTCTGCATTTTTCTTTGCAGAAGATTTTATTTTATTGCTACAGAGTGATAAACTAGTAGCTATTTCTCAAATATGACTACTAAATTGCTTATGCAAGTGGGAAAACACATATAAAAGAGGCTCTATTTTTATAGTTATTTCTGCTCTTCATTAGCCCAGAAGCTGGACAGCAGATTACTAAATACCTGTTGTCCTGCAAATAGGTTGGGACCCAAATAGGCACAAGAAAGATTTCAGCTGTATGGAGTAGGTACCACTAACACATTTAAGGCAATATACCCTGTAGGTACAGTTTGGGCATCATATCTGAAAAATAAGGTGTTTTCTTTATCCATTTTCCTTGTCCTATGGAATTGCAGTTATAGGTACATGTTCTGGAGTAATTTTTTCCTCTCACACATTATTGCTTACTGTCCTGTGAAGTTGCTTCTGATTAAAGAATGTTGGGTGCAAGGGTAATAATTCCATGGTCACTGAAGTCAGTGACTAACAGAGGTGATCCTTCAGTGTTTGACCTCTTCAGAACATTGTGTAGTAGAGAATGAGGCTGCGAAGGCCTCTCTTCCAGGTTAAAACCCCCTCTGCTATTTCATTCTCAAAATACTTCTGACTGACGTTGTCTAAGAACATCATTTTGAGAATATGAACAACCCTGATACCCAGGCCTTGTATGCTAAAGGGAGAGGAAATAAGCCCAGATATCAGCTTCTCACTGGGGAGAAAAAAAAAGAGTTTGGACTTTATTCACCACACTTCCAGTTTTATGCAGGTATGCCTGGTGCACTGGGGAAATTGTTTAGGAGCGATCAATCCTTGTGTGAAGATTGCCTTGTAATGCTGCTAAGGTCAGTGAGACCTTGGTTTATTTGCCACATAAGTGCTGCTTGAGCAACTTAGGATACTCCCAACACCCATAGGTACAACCTTAACTTGCACACTAGAGGTTTTCCACATTTCAGGACTGTGATTTCTTGCACAGCTTGCTCATTTGGTACAGATCATACAATGGGGTGAACTAATCAGGGGTTCATCAGCATTATCCCTCTGCCTTTGGTATAGCTTAAACACTTGACTGTAGTACATGTTTAGGTTCATAAATAAATGTTCTTTCTGGTTTTCTACTACTCAAGCTCAGCGCTTCTGTAAGTTTTTGTAGTACCAATCTGTTACTGCAAACTTGATCATGCCATTCTTCAGTGGTAGTGCTTGATGAAGTTGTATGTAATTCATGTGCAATGTGTATGAGAATAATTACCAGTGACCTCTGTCAGGATTTGCTTTTCTGGTATAATACTGGCTCTTGATTGAATTCCACTATAATTTCTGTTAAGACAGATAAGAAATCATGAGGAAATTCAACTCTCAGCTACTCATGGTGGAGGGGGAGGAAGGAGAGGGGCTGGTGGGTTGACAGAAGACTACAGTCCAGTGGCTAGAATGCAGATTTAGGGTAGCAGGCCTTTGTTTTCAGTTTTGTGTCTTTCTGATATGTGACTTAGTCTGGGATTTAGTCTTTTCATCTGTAAAACTGCAATAATAATACTTGCAATTTGAGACTTACAACGTGCTTTGAGACCACCAGTGAAAAGCTCTCAGTAGTGTATTTATTACATTCTGTTTGTAGATGTTACAAGCTGTAGCTAGGAGAAATGAGAATAAAATGAAGCCAAACATGCTGATTTAAATGCAAACTGTTGATGCCAGGCCTGAACTAGTAAAATAGTTATCCATGTGACAATGCTTCTCTTCATATAGCTCAGAATTAAATTGCAGTGTTTCAACTGCTGTCAAAAAAAAAAAAAAAAAAAGGCTAATTTCTGTCCCTTTAAATTTTGTGGTGGAGAAAATAAGGTGCTTTGATCTTTAAATGACAGCTTCCAGAGTCATTACATTGAATCAGTTAATCTCTCCCAGTAGTTACCCTATTTTCTCTTCCTCATGGGCATCCTCTTTCATGGTCTCAGTGATGAGCTTCAAATCAATGAACAAACTGTTACTGCTTCCAACATAACCTGTCTAGTGAGCTTTCTTGCTTTCATGCATTGCCAAGCTCTTACCTCAGACCTTGGCACATCAAAGTGGAGAAGAGGTCCAGAGGTGCCACGTGTGTGTTAGCCAGGCTGGCTCCATCATCTTCATTTACACAGTATGTGTCAGGCAGTCACTTGCCTCTTGACAAGAGAGGTTTGTCAGAGACTGCATGTCCCATCATTCCCAGGTGACATATGTAATTCAAAAGAAGTCAAGTGGCACAGCAGTGACTGTAAGTATCCTTGGTCATCTCTTTATCTTGTTTAAGAAAATACTAGCTAAATTGATGACAGATCTACATATCTTTGCATGAAGATACCCATGCCTAGACAAAAAAGGTTGCACTTTGGGTCATGATGCTCACTGAATATTTGTAGTGTTCAGCCTGGTTTTCATTTCTCTTAGGGGGAAAAAAAAAAAAAAGAAAAAAGACGACAGAGACAAATTTCCAGTGTAAGCCCCATGAAGCATATGTGTTCTATTAGAGTAATTTTGTGGTTTTACACATAAAAGTTAGGCATCTAAAATGTAATGTTGAAAAATAATTCCTCCTGTCTTTGAGGAAATAAAACAAGATTTTATACTAGGTGAATATTTTAAGACAGTATTTTTCCAAAGTGTTTGACATAGTTCTTTTACTAGAAGCCACCTTGCATTAAACAAGAGGGGTTTTTTTCACTGATAATGACAAATGTACTTTATTAGCATTCCTAAAAAGGACCTCAAATAAATAAATCTTAGGCACATTTCTGGGCAGAATTTCAGGATAGGTGCTACACTTAAAAAAAGAATAACATAACCACTGTTGCAGAAATGGGTGTTTTGCTGTAGTGTGTCAGACCTTAAAGCCTTCTGTGCTTCTTCCATCAACTTTAGAGATGTGTTGCTGAAAATAAAAGTGAATCATGTACATTCCCCTCTTTCTGTGACATATACAATGCATTCGGTGTTTGCAATACGGTAAGCAAAAAAAAAGCACCAAGATTGGAAAAGTGTACTGGCCCAAATGCTTTCTTCTACCTTGTTGTGGCTTAACCCCAGCTGGCAAGTAAGCCCCACACAAGCCGCTCACTCCCTCCCTCTACAATGGAAGGGTAAAAGTGAGAAAACTCATGATTTGAGATATATACTGTTTAATAAGTAAGGGAAAGCTGTGTGTGCAAGGAAAGTATTAATTCACTATTTCCCATTGGCAGGCAGTTCAGCCATCTCAGGAAAGCAGTGCTCCATTACATGTAACAGTTACTTGGAAGATAAATGCCACAACTGTGAACATCCCCCACTTCCTTGTTCTTCCCCAGCTTTATATGCTGAGCATGACATTATATAGTACAGAATATCCCTTTGGGCAGTTGGGGTCCATTGTCCTGGCTGTGTCCACTCCCAGCTTCTTGTGCACCCCTAGCCTAGTCACTGATGTAGTAGTGAGAGGAGGAGAAAAGGCTTTGACTGTGTGTAAGCACTGCTCACTAAAAACATCCCTGTGTTACCAACACTGTTTCCTGCACAGATTCAAAGCATAGCCCCATACTAGCTACTGTGAAGAAAATTAATTCTATCCCAGCCCAAACCCAACACATTCGTGCACTTGAAAACTTATTCTGTGGTTGATCCTAATCATCCAGTCTTCTATGTTTTTTCTAAGCTTATAGCTAAACTACATGAAGTACTGCACAAAATAAGAGTTTTGCTCACTGTCTGTGAGAATGGTGCAGAATCAACTACTACCTTCTGTGAAATTTTGCATTGCTTTATCAATTTTATTTATTTGTTTGATTGTGATTTGGGGCCAGAAGTAACAGAAATCTGAATACAGCATTTGATAATTAGCCAGAGCTAAGCCTTTCCTATGTAGGCACCAATAATCTTGTTTGTGCTGTCTTTACTCAAGATCACCCTGTTTCTAATTCTCTGTTTAATAGTATTCCAGATTCTGTTATCAAAATCCTTCAGCTTTCTCCATTTTTTTTCTGCCAGGTTTCTTACAAGTCTGATGGTGTAAGAGGTCCTTTTGTACCTAAGATATAGCATTTCCTAATCCCCAAGGGTCATGTAAAAATAATTTTATAAATCAAGCTCCTCTATTTCCATGACCATGTGTAATTGTGCATAAATCTTTTTAAAGATACTTACTTTGGAGGCTGTAGAGATTTAAGGAAAAAGTTCAATTTACACTAAAGTATCATGGTATTACTATTTAACATTTCAATATTATCTTTGTTCATCTTATTCTGCATGTACCTTCATCTAGATTTTCTCCATTTTTGTGTTCTTTACAATGTTGGACTCAATCCTTTATTATCCCATGCCTGAAAGGAAAACAATCAGCAGTCATTATAGATGAGTGAGTCAATGGCAAGGAAAACTGTCCCAGAGATGAGCAAAGCAAAACTGGTTCACTTCCTAGACTGGGACTTCTAAGGGATTAAGGATTGATATATGCTATTACGCTACCTTTATGAAACTTTGAGATTCTTAATACAGTTACATGTCCTCCTTGTGTCAGTTTGAAGTCCCTCTGTTATGATACCATGGCAAAAAGCCTTAAAAAAGAATTGAGACCATCCTTACACTTGATAGTACAACAATTTGACTGTGATTTCTCACTTGAACTGGTAAGAATAAATATATAGAATACTGTAGTTAAAAAAAGAAAAACTTACCTCCCCTCCTCACACACACCTAAACCTCAGTTTAGTAAGAGTAAAACCACGTTAAGTGTAGTGGTATGTGTATATGTAACATGAATTCTGTATGTAATTTCCATTTTGTTTGGTTTTCCTTTTTTTTTTTTTTCCTTTCTTTTTCTTTCCTTTTTTTGTGATCAATTTTTTGCAGCATAATTTTATAGTTCTAAAAAAGGAAAATTGTGCCTGTTCTTTTTCTGATACTTACCAGTGTAATTTATAAGTGAAAAATAAAAGGGAAAACCTGCGTATTTCATCATATATAGAGGAGCAAATGCAATTACATATTTCTGAAAATTGTGCAAACGCAAAATGAGATTTCTTTTTATTCTGCCATTAATAGATGAGCACATCAGTTAATATACCCTGAGAAAATAAATGACAGTGGTACTTATCACAATTAGTGTACTTTTGCTAATGCATTTGAACTACTTGCAGAATTTTGAGTGGCATACGCACATTTTGCTGGTGAAACTGCATAGTAGCTTTTTCAATTACTACAACTGTAAGTGCAACCCTAACTCAAAGGATGTTAGATTTCTAACTGATGTACTTTTAAAAATAAAATTTCAGTTAAAGGTCACATGCAAAGTCTGTTTTGACGAAGAAGGAAAAGCACACCTTTATATACCACTTGTGTCCATTTGTGGTGTGATGTTTCTGTATTTCTGCATTCTGACTGTAAGAAGTCTGGTTTTTAATCTTTTGTTTGTTTCTTTTTCTCCTCCTTCAGGTCTCATGGAAACCTCCTCTGATACAGAATGGCAAAATCCTTAACTATGAGATTCGTATGCCCGATCCACGAATTGTCATTACTGGGAACACTTCAGTGTTAAGTCATTTGGTGACCGATCTTATACCCTATACAAACTACTCTGTCACCATAGTAGCTTGTTCTGGAGGTGGTGGCTTTCTAGGAGGCTGCACGGAGAGTTTGCCTACAAGTGTGATGACACCTTCAACAGTTCCTCAGAGTGTCAGTCCATTGTCTGTGATTCCAATCAGTGAGTCCTTTATTGCCATATCTTGGCAACCACCATTAAGGCCAAATGGTCCTCATTTGAGGTAAGCCCTTAGTTGCAACCGAGATACCAGTTTTCTTCTCCTTAGCTAAATCTGACTCAGAAAATTCTGAGTGACACAAACTTTATGATGTGATTTCTTAATTTCTGACTTTTGGAAGTTCCTCTTTAGGGTGGACTCATGGAAAGTGGGTTTGTCTAGAAGCAGAAAACAGAGTGAGCTTTGAATTGTTTTGAATTTACAAAGAGGCAGCATTATTAAGAGCAAGTGTGGTGTCTGTGCTGTGGCATTTCCTTTGCAGAACACATTCAGGAAAGCTCTGGGTCTTTCAGAACAGTGCTGTATAAAAAGCCAGAGGAAGCAAGCACAGGATATTTGAAAAGTCATAACTGGGTCAAGCTATAGCATCAACCACTTTTTGGTGGTGAGTTCAGGCAATGGGTTCCACCAACAAAATGACAAGAAAAAATAGGAGATGTCTGTGAAGAGAAGTATTCTACACATCCAATATTATCAACAGTCTGTGAGGGTTATTCCACATAAAGTGATCATCTGAAATGGGAATGGGAGCACCTGCTGATGAGCACCCAGGATCCTAGGGCCTCAGTGTCCTTTCCCTATCAGGCCATAGAGAGGAGTCCAAATGATGAGAATGAGTGGAGGCTGGTACATGGTAGGGACATGGGAGAAATCCCCACTTGCCCACCTTGCCCCCCCAGGTGCCTCTACAGGTATGAGGTACGAGACCCTGGTAGAGGAAGAGCAGACAAATGAGGATGGGGACAGTGGGGAAGCTACAGTTGAGGGGTCTATGCAGTCAGACAGGCCTACTATCCACATCACCACCTCACACAAGAAGAAGAAGAAGGATTATAGTTGTAGGGGTCTCTGCTATGAAGGGTACAGTGTGTCCAATATGTTGTGCAGATCCTAATCACAGGGAGGTCTGCTGTCTCCCTGGAGCATGAGTTAGGGACATCACTATGAAGCTTCCTAGCTTAGTGACATCGACAGACTATTATCCACTTCTAATTTTTCATGTGGGTGGAGATGAAGCAGTAGAACATAGTCCAAGAACAATTAAGAGAGACTTTAGAGCCTTGGGAAGGCTAGTGAAAGAATCAGGAGCACAGGTTATTTTTTTCATCTCTCCTTCCCGTGGAAAACAGCAACAAGGGACGGAACAGAAGAATACACTCCATCAACACATGGCTCTGGAGCTGGTGTCACCACCACAGTTTTGGTGGTTTTGGTAATGGGATGGTCTACGCAGCACTGGGAATGCTGACCTTAAATGGGAGACACCTCTCCCAAGGGGGGAAAAGGTATTTGCTCAAGAGGTTGCTGGGCTGATTGACAGGGCTTTAAACTAAATGCGAAGGGGGAGAGGGATAATAATAATAATATTGGGGGTTTCTGTCCAAAGAGGCAGGATGACACACCAGAGCTGGAGGGAAGGGGTGACTTATGTAAGGGCCTTCAACCTGTTGCCCTGAGGCATGATGTAAAAACTGCAGTACAGGCAATCCCTAACAGGGATGAGTAAGTGGCTTCTGAGGAAAGAGGAACCAACAGGGTAGTGGCCATGAAACAGAAATAAAGGCGTGTCCCTCTAGGAAGGTGACACGACCAGCAGCCCAGCTGAAGTGCCTCTACACGAATGCATGCAGCACAGGCAACAAACAAGGGGAATTGGAAGCTACTGTGCTACAGGAAGGCTATGACTGAAACCTGGTGGGATGAATCCTATGACTGGAGTGTGGCTATCAAAGTCTACAGGCTATTTAGAAGGTATAGGTGCAGAAGAAGGGGTGGAGGTGTTGCCCTCTATCTTAAGGAATCAATAAACTGTGAAGAGTTGTCCCTCAAGAATATTCATGAGAAGGTTGAGAGCCTGTGGGCAAGAATTAGGGATCATGACAATAAAGGGAGCCTTGTGGTTGGTGTTTACTACAGGCCACCTGATCAAGGGGAGGCTATTGATGAAGGCTTCATGCTCCAGCTCCAGGAGACATCATGCTCACAGGCTCTCATCCTGCTGGGGGACTTTAACCACCCTGACATTTGCTGGAAAAGTAGCATGGCAAGCTGTAGGCAATCCAGGACATTCCTGGAGTGCCTGGATGATAACTTTTTAAAGCAAGTAATAGACAGCCCTACCCAAGGGGACTTGGTTTTAGACCTAATAGTGACCAGTGCAAGTGAACTAGTTGGGAACATCAAGATTGGAGGCAGCCTGGTTCAGTTCACTGTGCTAAGGGGTATAGGACAGATGAAAAGCAAAGTTAGCACCCTAAACTTGAGGAAAGCAAACCTCCAGCTCTTCAATGAGTTGCTCAAAGTTGGAGAATTAAGGGTTCAATGGGTGGACTGTTAATAAGTGAATAAAGAACTGGCTAGATGGTCACATCCAGAGAATGATGGACAACGGCTCGATGTCCAGATGGAGAAAGGTGACGAGTGGTGTCCCTCAGGCTCTTTGCTGAGACCAGTGTTGTTTAATGACTTTATTAATGATATTGACAATGGCATTGAGTATACTTTCAGCAAGTCTGTGAATGATACCAAGCTGGGGGGTACAGCTGATATGCCAGAGAGCAGCATCCTGCACCTGGACCAGGGTAACCAGCATTATCAGTATAGGCTGGGAGAGGATATACTGGAGAGCAATCCTGTGGAAAGGGACTTGGGGGTGCTGGCAGATAAAAAACTGGATATGAGCCACTAAAGTGCAATTGCAGCCCAGAAGACCAATCACATCCTGGGCTGAATCAGAGAAGAGAAGGCTCCAGAAGGACCTTATAGTGACCTTGCAGTACCTGAAGGGAGCCTACATGAAGGTGGGGGGAAGGTCTATTGAAAAGGTTTTGTAATGATAGGACAAGGAACAATGGTTTTAACTGAGGAAAGGATAGATTTAGACTGGATATTAGAAAAAAAGTTATTTAATATGAGGGTGACAGATCACTGGAATGGGCTGCCCAGAGAGATGGTGGAGACCCCACCCCTGGAGTCATTCGAGGCCAAGCTTGATGGGGCTCTGAGCAGCTTGCCCTAGGTAGAGATGTTGGACCAGATGACCTCTAGAGGTCCCTTCCAGCCTAAAGCAGTCTATGATTCTATGATTTGGAAGTGTGATGACATGAAATAATCTTCAAAATTTAACCAATTAATAAATTGCAAATTAGAGAGTGCATTAGAAAAAAGGAAGGTAAAATGCTGCAAACTTGGGGACAGAGCCAAAAATAGGAAATGCAAGGAAGTGATGGGTATAGCAGGCTGGGTTTCACCACAGGAAGCAGAAAATGGCATCTCATCTGAGATTTGTCTGGAATTCTGGGATGGGGATCTTCACTTGAATCTGTTGATTATTGAATGTGTGTGCGTGTATATATACATTTAAAAAGGTATGCATCTGGGTGCATGAAGATTTATAAAGACAAATGTATCTTTACATAGGTGCAATAAAAAAATGTCAAACAAATCTTTCATCCTACTGCTTTAATTATTGTGAAACACTGTGCAAGGAATTATATCTGTCCTCCATAGGTTTTGGTTAGTAGCTCTCTTCTAGGTGCACTGATGGGTTCAATAATTAACATGTAGTGCTGTTTCAGTTGCATATGTTATTACAGCACAGTAGCTTGACTCTTTCTTCAGGCTTAATTAGGGCACACTACAATGAATGAAATGATGATTGCTCTACAGTAAAATTTGAAGTTTTTGAAAAGCAGTCCTTGTTATTCTGGGGTTAACAACATGACCATTTTACCATAGATTATTGAAGTAATTCAGCACGACCTACATCTGCAGACTTCATTTCCTTCATGGTGTGCCATGCTGCCCTCAACAAGAACAACGACTGAAGCAGCTGCTCTGTACAGCATGATGGAGCAGGAAGTCTGCAGCAAGCAGAGTAGCAGCAGCAGCTGCCAGTGGGGTGATTTACACATGATCACCGTTAAGTGTTCAAAAAGATTTTGAAGTTTTTCATGACTTGTCTATGAAATATATTGGAAAGAATATGCCAGGACTGTTCCTAATAAAACTGTAATTCTCTGTCTTTGGGTTCTATTGACACTGATGAACCACTCATGTATGAGTTCTTCTTGGGTTATAAAATCATCTGAATGTTTTGATAGAGTTGGAGTTTAATTAGTTTTTACTATTTAATTTCAGTGGTTATACTCCCAGGTTTTATAGTAATTTGGTTTGGCATCAGTAAGGTCAGCAACTATTTCTACCCATTGAGGATGATTCCCCAAACTCAAGGGCAAAAGTTGTTGGAAGTTATGCACATGCATTCTAGCTACCATGGAGCACAGGAAGTCTGAGAGAGAGGGCTTCTCCATCGATTTCTGGTTTTGAAAAAATGCAAAATCACTGTATGTGGTACCTGTTAAAGACTCTCTTAATTCAGGGTCTCAAATCTGGAATGGTATAATTCAACATTTCCTCATCAGACTGGAGGCGATCTTAACATAAAAAAAGATAAGCGTCAAATTGTATGTGAAGCCAGGGGTCAGAAAGATCATTGCAACAGGGTGGTGACCCACACCAAGGCATTCTGCATAATGCTTAAACACAGAAGGAATAATTTTCACAAAGTGGTGCTTGAAGTGTGAGCCTTTAAGATCTCCCTGAGTGTCCACCTACTTTTGGTTGGAATTTAACAGCAGCACCTTTCCAAAAGGTGCAGGAAAAGGATGATAGACATCAGTTTGGCAATTTAGAAGTTCGAGTTTTGTATTTAAGTGAATATATATATATATATATATGTATGATCCTCATTTGCTGGGCACTAGTGGAAACACTGATGTAACTATAGTTTGATTAAAACTGAAGTTCACCATTAAAGGCAATTACAGAGTGGTTCTGTAACTTGTAGAAGGAGTACAAATATCTGGTGCCTTACAAAGAAAACACCATGATCAATCTGAAGCAAAAATCCTCTTAAAAAAGTCCTGTGAAATGTAATAAAGAGTAATAATCACAAAGATTTTGAATAGATCTAGATATTTTTGTTTCCTTTAAAGTATAATTTTCTCTGTAATCCCTAGAATGATTAGGAAATGCAGAATATAGTGTTATCCCCTTTAGTTTGCGTAGACACAAAGTGATTTAATCTTTGTTAAATTCCATAAAGGTTTTGCATAAAAGATGAACAAGAGTAAGTGATGGAGAATGGTCAGAAGGCATGTTTTCTGGATCAGGCAGTCTTGTGCCTGACCTTATGAAAGATGGGCTTTAGCTGACCTGCTATTCAGAATAGAGACAGGAATACAGCTTCAGTTACTGATTAAAACCAAGATGAAATAGTTTGATCTTTCAAGTTCACATCATGAATGTCTACACAAATACAAAGGTGCCTTGCTAAGGTCTACAGATGGAACAGTTAACTCATTCCGCACCTATTTGGCACCCATAGTTTACACTGGTTACTTGCAAACACATTAAACACAAATGCACACTTAAGTTGCTGCTACCAGTGAAATAGTGATAGCAATGTTATGTGTTTCAGCACAATTGCAAGAAAGAGACATTGTTATTTCATATTCTGGAGCAGCCTGCACATACCAGTCAAGTCTGCATATGACACCATTACTGGGATATTTGGATTTGGATCTTCATAGCATTTCCACAAAGTTTAAAATCTGTAAATCAGTAAATAAACTTCTATTCATTCAAATGGAAGTGCTTCATTTTCCATTTTCAAATTAATTTTTTGAGGTAATTGAATGTTTTAAATCATGAAACATTAAAAATAATGTTTATCTCAGGAAGTTTACAGCTGCAAAAACAAAATAATGTGTGGCTTTAAAAAAAAAAACAACTGGATTTTTTTTGTGTAATAACATTAGTTGAGATAATCCTGGTGTTCTGCTTGTCTTTTGTGTTAGATATGAGCTCCTGAGACGTAAAATCCAGCAACCACTTGCATCAAATCCCCCTGAAGATTTAAATCTGTGGCACAATATTTACTCAGGAACTCAGTGGTTTTATGAAGATAAGGGTCTTAGCAGGTGAGATTACAAAACTATAAAAACAAATGCTGGCATTTTGTACAGTGTATGTTTAATAGTTCAAAGTATTTCTTGTGTCTTTATGTAGTGAACATATTAATTATGTAATGAAATATTTTTTGTCATCATCTTTGGTATTAATCATTTTAATATGCAGGGATTTATTATTAGTCTGTCATTCTTGACTCCTATATTGTTTTGCTCTGAAAAACAAATGTAAATATAGATCTTGCGAAATTTTAGCACTGATATGCTCACACAATCAAACCATTTAAATTTATGTGTACATATGCTCTAGATTTGTGTGTTGGCAAAGTCATAGCAGAGCAGAATGTTTGAGAAGTTCTAGCTGAAGCACCTTTGAAAATTGGTCTCAGCATTGTTTTTCTTACCTGGATTTAAAAGTGCAAATTAATGATTGCTTTAATATCTCCAAAGGCAAGAAGAGTGTTTATCACACTCTCTGCAGATCTAAATTAACGGCAACTTTATGTTGGCTTTGTTATAGTTAAATGCAAATGCTGAGAGTGGGGAAATGGAGGATGGGTTCTGTTTCTCAGTATGTGACAAACCTACTGCGTGGTGCAGAGCAAGACATTTGCTCTTGATCAGCCTTTGCTTCCACATCTTTAAGTCAAGGCTACCACCCTTAAGACAAGCAAACATACACATTAAGAACCTGTAATGGAAGATTCAACAAAGATCCTGCATTGTTTGTTTTTATAGATAAAGTCTTGGAAAAACATTCATGAATGGTTTCAGATGTTTGTAATGTCTTTTTTTGTGTGCTGGCATGTTTTCTGAGGACTGCATGTCAGTCATTACCCCTAAAATATCTGTACATTGCTTCTACTTCTTTTGATAAAGGCTGTGTGAGCACCCCTCCTGAGCACGATGTGGACCATCAGAATGTGACCTCTGCTCTTGACTGTTGTATAGACTGAACCAAACAAAGGGCTACTGCCTTCAGCCTGCCATTGCTCACAGTCACTGCTCATTTTCATCTTGTTCAATAACTGATCATGGAGCTGTTCTTTTACCTGCTCCTGCCCAAGTGTCCATTTCTTTCTGACAGCCATGTTTGAAATTCTACATAGTTTTCTTTGGTTTTACTTCAGTTCATGCACTGATGTGTACAGCAGTTATGTTAGCAGCCCAGACAGAGCAATAAATTCTGACAGAGCCTCAGTGGGAAGTCATTAGGTACAGCGACCTTTTGTGTTGAATGAGCTATGGTCAGGAAAAGTGTGCCTAACCCTCAAACACACCTGCACACTTCTTTTGGGGAGGGTCCTACAACCTGCAGCTGTATTTTTAGCAGTAGTTACCCAGAATGAGTTTGCAGCTGGAGTGAAGATGTTGCAAAGAGACTCAAGCCTTTTTTTCACAGAAAGAATATCCATATATCAGCATGTATTTTTATTTGTGTCATGCTTTTAACATGTTTCAGTATTAGTGATTTTTTCTTATATTCTTGACAAAAGTCTATTTTTATAATGATTTTTTTTTTCAGATGCCTTCTTCATTGCTGGTAGGCTAAGCCAAACTTCTTTTTGTTCATTGCTGAAAATATGGGTGCAATAATGAATCTCAAGTTCTCATAATTAAATCTTAAGACTAGCTCCTGTTCATTTTTTATTGCACGTGTGCTGCAGTGTCTACATGTTTGTAAGCAACAGAAAATGCAGAGAGGGAAATAAGATGAGTTATGTATAGTGTCACGGTTTTAAAATGTGTATAGTTACAGTTGGAGCTAGTGACCTGCCACTAATTGCTTTCTTCTCATTGGGAATGTTAAACTTAGTTCTTTTGAAAATCAAGCTGGATGGTTGCCTAATATGGGGTGCTACTATAAAGCAGTTAAAAAAAAAAAAAGTATATATACAGTGTGAGTGACTTTTCTTTATGTAGTGAAATATCTAAATATTAGTCATTTACTGTATGTTCTTTTATTCTGTTCATAGATGTTTATTCCAAAGTGCTGCATCTTCAGTGCAGATTTGAACAGGATGATCCTGTGTTTCTATTGCTGTGCAGTTTTATGTGAGGTTTTTTTATATGATTAAATTACATTTGAGATTATAAAACCCCACTTAAAATACATTGATATGCCACTTGATATGGAGAAGAAATTATGGAGTGGTAGTCACCTGGTTTACTAAATATACAGGAAGTATTTAATTTAATAAATTTGTGTAACTTGAATATATATGTTTTTTAAGAAAATTACTTTATTAGGTACCTTTTTTTTTTTTTTTAATGTTTTTGAGGTGGGAGAGTCCTGGCTGTGTGGTGAATCACTTTTACTAATGAGACTCTGCAAGTTAAAATCAATGGGTTTCCCAAAAGAGGGAAAAAAGTCTCATTTGATTAAATTCTGATCCAAATTTTGGCAGGTTGCCACTGCTGTAATTACATATTGAACTGAGCTGTAATCTCTCAACACCTCAGAAGCTACAACTATGAAGAAGTGGAATAATGTGTTTTATTTTTGTTACCATGTTAATCATGCTGAATTATTTAAAAAAAGTAGACACCTCTTACAGAGTCTTCATGGATGCAAACCATGAAGCTGAATTTTTCAGTCCAAGTGGAAGAAACAGCAGAACTTTGGCATGGGCAGAAGGTTTACAGCAAATCTTTTCTACGTCTGCATTTTTTGTTCCATTTAATTATTTTTAAAACGTCTTAGGTATACAACATACGAGTACAAGCTCATAGTGCACAACGAGGCAGGATATACATCAAGTGAAGAAATGATAGCTACTACATTAGCAGGATTACCAGCGAAAGGAAGTATCCTCATTGCACATGCTGTTAATCATACTGCTATAGAAGTGGAATGGTCAAAACCAAGTAAGTGTGCTTAGTATTTATTCCAGTAACTAGATGTTAACCTGCCATCACTTATGCTGGTCTGCCTTGCTCTCATAGGAAACAAAGTCCTTGTCTTGATTTATAATATACCTAAGTGTCCTTGAAAGGAGAGGAAAGAAATCGGCAAAAAAATGTGCACATTTTGCTATTTCTCAGTCATGTTCATCTTTATTATATGCTATTTCTGCAGAATGACAATACTGAAAGTGAAGAAATAGTTAATGCAAAGTCATGAGAAAACTATAAAGTCATAGTACACAAAAATCCTGTTGTCTTTGTGGTATATTTAATCTCTTTATATAAAAATTTGCATATACGTTGCTTTAGGATAAGAGGATCCCCTTTCTTTTTGCTCTGCTCCTTAAAATGAATTTAGCCAATTTCTCTAGTTGGTTTGCTAATACAGCAGTGGGGAGTTTCTTCATGACTTACATGCAAATTATTTTATAAGGACTGGATGCTGAGTTGCAACAAATGTAGTGTCTTTATTTTATAATTGCATGCTTGAAGTAAGCATGCTTATAAAACCTGACAAATGTAATAGATCTGAAGCAGCTCACTGAAGTTTCATTACCTTAGTAATCTAAACCCCTGACCTTCTAGATGTAGGTAATGCAATCTGGTTTTATTTTCATTCATACCTTAGGAATTTCCTCCATACACATTCATGAATGCAAAGGTTAAACACCAAGACAGGGCTCTTTGTTTTTTGGGTTTTTTTAAAGCTTATTATATTTTATTATTTTGTACATTGCAATAAGCATAATCACAATATTTTGTATTTATATATTGTTTCATTTTTTTCATAGAATTATTTTAAAATTTATTTTCTTGTTCTCTTTGGGAACATAGGAGTCCTTAATGTAATTTGTCCTACAATCTTTCTTTTTCTGGAAAACCTACTGAAGATTTCTGACTTCCAAGAATTTATGACTTGTATCTATACCACTTAAAATAATAATAGCATATCACTCTTGATTAAGAAATTCTATGACAAAACTGTGTTATTAAATCTGAACATATGCTTTTGGCTTTTTATCTATGCTCTTTCCTAGTCAGTTGAGTCCTGTACAGCATGTCATATAAAGCAATATGTACTAGTGCTTAAAGTTTTTGTCATAATTATTCTTTTCATCATGATGCCTACTGGAAAAGCAGTCGCATTTGATCAGATTGGAACTTAAAACTGTTCGACAAAGGACAGATAAGATAACAGACTACATCTGAGTTATTAAAATGGGGAAGCAAGACTTGACTGGAATCCTTGTTTATCCACTATCTCAGCCCAGTGAATGTCCTTCCCTGTGTAGCCAGAAAAGAATACTTTTTTTTTTTTTTTTTTTTTTTTTTTTGCTTTCACTGGGGAAGATAGTGCTTGGTAAAACACATTTTAGGAAGAAATGTGAGGAATTGGTTTTTTCCCTGTAAATATAATGCTTATGAGTGTATCACAGCTTTAAATGTAGATGATGCTATCATGCTTGTTCTAATATAATAACATTTTCATTGTCACTATGTCCAAAAGGCTGTGTGTATAAAGTTGAATGTAACTATAATTTAAGGCATAGGCACTTGCTTTTTATTCATGACTAGACGACAAAGGAATTCAGTATTTTTGTTGTGGGGTGGGCGAGTGTTGTTTGAAGGGAAGAAGAAAAAAAGATAAAAAAAGTTTGAGGTTTCCATCTTAAACTGGTGATGTAGAGCAATATGATTTCCTCTTTTCCTTCTATCTGGGTGAAATCCATCCTTTCATGCACCACTGCTAGCAATGGATTTCATTTATTATTTTGTTTACCTCACAGATTCCATTGTCATCATGGGGATGTCTAGAGAAAGAAGTCTTTCTCCAGTATTAGATAGGATGATGAACTGTTAATGATTTTGACAAGTTTGGAAGAGCAGTCTGCATCATTGCTTATAAGGGTGACATTGAAGGCACTTGACAGAATATTTCCTTTTTTTTAAATTATGGGGTCTGCATAAAATGTGCTTTTCTCTTCACAATCAATGTTGTTTGATAGGAAACTTGCTGACTGAATATTTCCCAGTTGATCTTCCAATGTTTTTCCTTTCTCTTCGTAGCACTACAAGATTTGCAAGGAGACGTTGTATATTACACCCTCTTCTTGAATTCTACTCATGATAAAAGATCTCTCAGGATCCAGGCTGATGTAAACTCTATAGTCATAGGTGATTTGCAGCCCAGCATGGAGTATCAGATATTTTTTCAAGTTTTTAATGGAGCCCACAGCATCAACAGTGAAGTTGTGCATGTGACTACCTCAGATGGAGGTTGGTTAGCAGTGAATGTGGCTTGGCTTCAAATCTGAGAATGAAATTGATTGATTTTCGTTAGGGTTGAGATCAGTCATCCTTCCATTATAAAATTTCCGGCATAAAAGGAAAAAGGGCTAAAACGCTAAAATGCTTAAGTGCTAGTTGTCATCATGTGGTAGATCAATAAACGGTCCCACTGAGACAGAAGCAAAAGCTCTAATAGCAGATATTAACCCAGTTTGTTCTCATCTTCTCCTGCATATTCCTATCTGTGTGCCCTAAGTTTGGAACTGAGTTCATATCAATAAATGGTGGAATTTAGAAACAATTAATGGGTTTTTTAAAAGATTTGCTCTGTGAAGCGATGTGCTTTTGACATGACAGTCATACACAGGGCCTTTCCTGAGTCACCAGAAACTCTAGGTGTAAGTTCAGCCTCTGAGAAAATTCTTTATGAGTCATTTCTATGCCAGTGGGCAAGTGCAGGGAAAGGGGGGTGAGGGCGTGAGGATAAAATAATAAGAAAAAAATTGTGCATCTGAAATGTGCTTGGAATGGTCTTTCTAATCTTTTTGCTTTATAAAGTCTCATTATAAACATTATAATATCATTACCTCAGAAGCAAGTGTTCCAGGTCATTAGCAAAGCACTTTAAGTGAGGATTCCATTTCCTTTCTGATGCCAAAGGTCAGCACCTTTTGTTTATAATATAGAATTGATCGTAAGGGCAATTTTTCAACTGATAAGGATGGGTTCTTATGATAAAAGTAGGTCTTCTGACATGCTTAGATAATTAAGTAATTTAACACTAAGGAAGATGTTGGTTTCTGTTTGTTTTTTTTTTGTTTTGGTTTGGTTTTTTTAATAAGTGTTAGACTTCATCATTACCTATAGTAATCAAACATTCAAAACCATTTACATAATGACAATATTGCATATTGCTTCATCTTGCTTCAGCTATGAGGCTGATAATGGCACATTCCACCAGACATATAGTGGTTTTTTTGGTCTCGGGTTTTGCTTGAAAAGCAAAATGCTCTGTTTTTCTGGTTATTTGGAAGGATTAGGATTGGGAGAGACATAAGAATAGCATTTGTGTGTTGGTAGTGCAGATGGGTGAATAATTTATCATCATATCTCACTGGCCACATACTACTGATGATTGACACTATGCTGCTAGTATAAAGCATTTTACCATCAGCTCTCATGGTTTCTAACTGAGAGTATAATAAGCCAATTTACAGAAGACTACAGACTGTGATAACTTCATCAGAGAAAAGCAGATAAGCAGTGAACCCTTCGCTAAACCTAAATACTAATCTGCATTTGGTTAAACAAGTGCTTTTGCAGAGACAGCTGGAGTTTATTCAGTTTCTTCCTTTATTTCTAGAGCCTGAGGGCATGTTCCCTCCAGAGGTTGTCATCATCAACAGTACAGCTGTACGTGTCATCTGGACATCGCCTTCAAACCCGAATGGTGTTGTCACAGAGTACTCTATCTATGTAAATAATAAGCTGTACAAGACTGGAATGAACGAGACGGGGTCCTTTCTTTTAGCAGATTTGTCTCCATTCACTGTATACGATATACAGGTTAGAATATTTTTTATGGGTTGTGTAATATTTATATTTTTTACATAAAATATGCATATTTCCAAGTGGAATATTGTTTCATTAATTTCTTTACATACATGGACGTATGTGGACATATCGCACTGATGTTTGTGTGCATATACATACAAGACATAAATTTCTTTTCAGTGTATTTTAGGTCTGTGTACACTTTTCATAATACAAATTGCCATTATCTTTTTGCAAACCATCAGAACTCCATTTACTTTCCCCTTAATGCTCTGTGTTACATTAATAAAGTCCCAACATATATTACAAAGAGGCAAAGATTCTACTCCTACTCATTAAAAGAAAATTGCAATTGTCTTAGAAACATCAGGCATGCACAATATATCAGCACAGAAAAATAATGATGTTGCATTTGTCATCCTTTTATCATTTTTTCTCTCCTTAGCCTTCTGAGGAGGAAGCAGAGCTGATCTTTGAAATTGTAGTATTACTTTTTATGCTGTTAATAAATACAATTTTTTTTTTTTGCTTTTCCATTTCTCTATCTTTGCCTCTTTAGTCATGTATCTAATGAAAGGCAAAATGCTGTTTGCAAAATAGTAAATAAATGAATAATATTTTTCTGTACTTAAGTTGTCTTAATATATTCAAGAAATGCAGTTTGGCACTTAATTGTAACTATTCCTGTCTATTTTGTTCAGGATTGGTTTGCATTACATATAAAAAGGGCATAGTAGTACCATGTATAATTTGTTCTGAAAATTTCCATCCAGTTACTACATGCTATAAAAAACCATCACAGACAGGCATACCTTAACAGATTTCTATGTTCCAGCCCCTCTGAAGCAGCAAACCTCCATCCATGAATACACATATGACTTTCTGAATGCCACTTGGAAATACATTTGTCTTTTTGCAATAACAATGCAAATTCAGTGTACTGCCTCACTTATAGACCCTCTATATTAATTTACCATGACCACCTTCTGTTGCTTGAGATGTTAATTATTCTTCTCTTCTGTTTTCCTTGTCTTTATATTGGATTTACATTTGCAACAATATGATAGGTAAAACCAAAATAAGCTGGGTTTATTTCTTTTTTTCCTTTGGAATCTTTTCTTCTTGTCATGGAAACAATATTATCTTGGATGCACGTGCATCTCACTGGCAATCTTACTGCATTATCTTTCATTTTTGGTGCTCTTTTATTTTGAGTAACTTCTCTATTGATAGTACAGAAGCAATGTTACCATCCTTCACTAGCTATTTCACTTCACCTCTGCTTAGTTTAATCCCAACAATTGAAGGAATTAGTTTTCATTTCTGTGTCATTTTTCATAAGATAGTGTATGATTCCTATTTGCATTTCTCACTTATAATTTTCCAGAAGAGACATGAAGGAATAGAAAATAATCCTTATTTTTGTCAGAATGGATGTAGGTGTAGAAAATTTAGTCCCCAAATGAAAGTACATTGTTTTCCAGTGTTGTGTACCAGATGCTAAATATACATGCAGAAAAACAGTTTCACTGCCATCTTTGTTGGTGACAATTTAATGTAGAACAACAATTAGTGTCAAAGGATTGCATGTACCCTTTTATGGAAAATGGTGGGGGAGGAAATGTGATACGGTGCAGTGTACCTCTGGAACTTAAAGGTGCCATATTTTCCTGGCGATATGGAATCTGTTAAATACAGAAGAATAAAATCTTGGCTGAAGATAGAAGTCTAAACAAATAGCAGAGTGGAATAATTTCTGCAGTTGAGTATGTGAAACTTATGTTCTTCTTCATCAGATTGAAGCCTGCACAGTTTATGCCTGTGTGAAAAGCAATGGAACCCAGATTACAACTGTGGAAGATGAACCAAAGCAGCTGTCAGCACCCGTTATTCACATAATTGGCTCAAGGTACTATGCTATAGGTGGCTTTCATATACCAGAGTGATTTGTAACTGGAATAGGGACCAGAATGTCAGGTTGTCTTCTCTCTATTGATTAAGGTGCATAAAGGAATTCAATATACACTTCGAAAACATTTTTCATGGTTGTTATTTTTGGTCTTGGAGTTTTTGGCCAAAAGAGCAATTGAAGAAATCTCACCCTCAGTTCATTGTAAATATCCATTTGGGTATCACTGTGGCGTGATAATAAATAAAGCATAAGTGGAAGTCGTTAAGAGGAGAAGTGTAGAGGAATGAAAATTATCACATTTTGCTGTCAGTTAAGAAGAGGAAGATTAATGCTCAGGGAGCAATGCGATGCTGATAATGGAAACTTAGAATAATTGTGGGTAAAAAAACCCTCACCTATCACAACAGTAAGAATTAGTAAGCTATCTTAAAAGCCATGCATATCTATGTCTCCTTGAACTACTGTTTGCAATCTTACTATCCACTACATCCACAAGCATGGGCAAACTTCTTAGTTGTAAAGGGAGCATCAGATTTTCAGTCCTTAGAAGCAGCCAAATAGTAATATATCCAGTAATTCTTTGGGAGTTAATATCTTTCAAAGACAGACTACAACTAAGCTCGCTAACATGTTTTTCAGAATTACACTAACAATAAAGCAGTTAGCCTCCTGTGTTTATGTTATTGTTCATGTTATTTTATTACCCTTCTGGTGGAGTATGCTCATTATCAGTGTTTCCTTTATAGAAAGAATTTTTTTTTTTTTTTTTTTAATACAAACATCTAGCATCTGAGCCTTTAGAAATGTCCAGCAGAATAGATTTGCTTCTCCAGTCTCTTAAGGACTCTAGTATGCTGTTTATCTTTTCTACATTTTGCTTGAATTCAGCATTTGTCTCTGTACAAGGGTGAAATTAAGCTTGCTATTTTTCTGTCACATATACAGATATAGTCAAAGCTTGTTTGATGATAAGAACTCAATTCAGGATCTCATCTTTTGCCCTTGGCTTTAACTTATGTATGCCTTTGTCTGTATTGTCTGTACTGCAAACACTTATGCATGTTTCTGCTATTATATATAGACTAAATATGTCATAACACATGAATTCAAAAGGATCAAAAATGCCTTCCTACTTTATAATCTGCTCAGCCAGAAACAGACTCTGTTTCTACACTGCCTTTTCCTACATGTCATATTATCATCAGCTGTTCTTATATCCCAAAAGAATACTAACTACTGATCGATTGCCCGGACATGTCTGGCCGTGGCCTACACGTGCCCTGGGTAGTTCATTTATTTGCCACGGTGGATTTGCTAGAGTGGAATTTAATCAATAGCTAATTCATTAATTCTGGTCCTTGAGTATGTAGGGATTGTGCAGTATAAAAATGACTGGCTGGCTTCAGCTTTGATTGAAATATGACAAACACTACAGCTGACAGCTTCAGCGGGTGCTGGACTGAATATGAATTTTGCTTATTTATCCTCCATAAAAGAAAAAGCTTTGGCAAAAAACCACAGATTGTTTAGACAAGAGGACATTTTAATATGTATCTATCAACAGACAGAGAAAAAAGGCATTTCTAGAGTATAGGCTCATGGGATACCCGAGATACAATACAGACTGGGCAGTTTATTGTCTTTAATTGGAATCATGCCATTTGTCCCTCTTCTGAATCAGTTTGGGGGGCTGTATTATTGATGAGAATGCTGTAGGATAATGTCTTTGTAGCATTCACAAATAATTGTTTTAAAATTTGCCTCAAGGTGCTGTATGACATAAATTATAATTTCACCCGCCAACTTCTTAGAAGTCTTTCTGATAGCAGCTCCATCCACACTGTTCTAATGAAGGTTATACCACTAGAGCCATTATAAATACCTTACTTTTCTACCCCTTACAGTTAATAACTCAGCTGGAGGCTGAAACTTGGCACAAAAGGTCGCAGTCCTAGAATGATTATTTTATAATGCTGAACTTCAAATAGAAAACAGTATGAGACCCAATCCAGAAGTTCTAAGTCAGGTTCTTGTTTGTTATATTTCTTATGTGGGTTTTGGGGGCAGGTGGAGAGGTTGTATTGGCCATGCTTAGGTAGAAACAAATTGAAAGTATGCTTTTTTCTTGCCCCCCCCCCCCCAACCCACCCCCCCGCCCCCTCCGGTTTCTTTTTTTTTTGCTTTCTTGCGGCATTTCCCCTTCTTTCGTCTCTCGCTTGTGA